>VZTV01099684.1:2795-25321 GCA_013400875.1 Anhinga rufa
CTTCAGCTATGCTACTGAAAGCATTGAAAGGGGGAAGGTGTAATAGTAGTTATCCAGCTGCCAGAAAAAACTATTCCCAACAGTGGAGCAGGAAATGAGTTGTTCAAGACAAGCTTTTATATTATCCATTATCCAGACTTTGCATCACCATCAGCCTTCCTTGTACATGTATACAAACTGAAGGCTTTGTTTTCTCCTTCAGACGCTATTAAGTATTTCCTGCACCATTTCCCACGCAAGTGTCTAGCAAGGTGTATAGTCTTAGATACTGATTAATACTTACTGAAGACTTCACCATTGTCACTTAGTTATTGTTTATACTAATTAAAATACTGTATGCATATAGAGTCAACACTAGATTGAAAACTTCTAAGCAATTCATCATAGTTCTAAAATATGCAAGCATGTTTCTCAGCACCAGAACATCTCCTTTCTAATTTAGGAGTGAATTAGGCATTGCTGCGAGTTTGTGACTCAAAGATAATTGCAAGACACTTTTCCTGGCTTCTTGTGTTTTCAATTTGTGATTGCTGCAAGAAGTTTAATGGTAGCTGTAATTCTGTGCCACCCCAGAAGTCCCCAAGGGGCAGGCCACAATGCCAGTTTCTCAGAAGTAAACCATTACACTTACTTGCTGTAAAGATCAAGATGTAAAATAAATGTGAAATAGAATGTAATTAAGAACTCTTTTGCCAAGAACCATTTCCTTCAAGACATTATTTGGAAAGCTTGAGTGTTTTGATGAAAAACAGTGAAGACCAATCCCCTGGCCAGGTAGCAAGGGCTACCTCTCATGATGATTACTTTCTTAAAAATTAAGAATCCCCATCAATTGTCTGCTCACTTTAGATTAGACTGAAACACAAATTTACCAAGTTGCTAGATGTTGAGTCACATTGTGTAGCTCACAATGGACAAGTACCTAAATTCCCCATGAGGTAGGTTAGAATAAGGAGAGACAAATAGGCTTTTCAGAACATAGTCTATTGGTCAATTTGTCATATTGAAGGCAAGAAAGTTTACCCTCACAAGAAAAAAATCCAAGGTTTGCTGGGATTTGTTTTTGGTAGTGGCTTTTCTTTTTAAAGTTATACCTGTAGTGCTTAATAGCCTTCAGCAGCTGTTTCCAGTCACTTGAGGGGAAGTGGAAAAAAATCCTCTATTTTGAGATATGATTGAGACCAATTAGATAACAGCAGAAGCAAGACTGCAAGTAAGATCTTGATACTGAATTGTTGTACATCTGTAACAAACACATAGAACTGATCAAAGTCAAGTTGACACCACTTAACTCTATTGCAGTTAAAGGCAGTAAAAACCTACACCAAAACCCAGCTAGTCAATACAAAAAAACTTCTAACCCAGCAGAACTCCATCAGCCCAGACCACAATTCAGAATTTCTTATTGTTACCTTGTAATGAACACCCAGACCACAACTCCCAGTTTCTATTAAATGGGAGGAGCGTACCCACACAGTCCCTGAACATCCCCCGTACTGAATCCCTTCAGCTTTGAAGCAAGCCAGCACAGAAAGTATTGCAAGTAACAGGGAAGGGATCAGTCCCCACTGCCCGCACATTCTGCAGTCAGCAAAATTCAGCACTATACCTAGAAACCACCTGTCACAGTTGCTGGCTGATCATACCTCCTCAGATACAGAGCTGCATTGTCAGGAATAATTATTTTAAATCACATTCCTGACCACCACAGCAAAAGCTTTGTGTACTCAATGGTGCCAAGGTGCTAGGAGAGAAAATTCCACATCACCTTCCAGAAGTACTATAGTAACTCTTCTTTTTATCCCTGCCTACACAGCCACTACCTTAGCTCTTCCTCCAGCCCTAAATTCTTTAATTCTTTAAAATACACAACTCCCTTAAATACACAATAAGGTTTTGTTGTACATTAAAAAGCACATGTCCCAGGGCTCTGGAATCAGAATGTCTAAATAATTATAGATCTCTTGTGATCCAGATGAAAGAGACTAAAAAATGAACAAGCAAAAACTGCTCTTGAAGTCAAGACAAACAGAGCAGAAAATGAGGAGGGGAAAACAGACCCCCACAGCAGAGGAATACAACAGAATTATACATCAAACACCCCATCAGCACAGGCGGAGCACGATCATCACTGCCAACACCATCACACACTTCCTCCCAGCTGTAATCAAATCCCCTGAAGCATACTCAAGTACAGAGAGATTCTACATCTCCTCAGAACAGCTGCAACAAAGCTTAAGAGTGCCAGAGACACACAAATACGAAACCCAAATTTATGGTTGATGTTATACAAGGGTAATGGCACATCAGAAACATAGGGTACTGGAGAGCCCCAAACTAGGGAAAAAGAATAATGGGGGCATGCTATAGATCCCTGCAAAATACCCACAGAAGTTAACTGTTCGCTGCATGACACCTCCAGCCTGCATCTGCAAGTACCACAGACATTTCAGCCCCTCACAAACATACACAACTGAAAAGGTACTGCAAGATGCATTCCTCCTTTTCACTTCTATTATTTGGGCCTAAGCTTACCTACTCCTAAAGACCTTTTCTTCAGTGCACATCAGGGAGCTGAGCTTTGAACAGGCTACCATTACTACATATCTCTCTCTGAAGTAGAGCTGGATCTGCTCAAACTTGCCCTCCTTCCATCCACTCACATATATAATGGTTCTGGTGACCACTAGTAGCTTATTATTAAGTGTATTATTAATCCTCTATCTAGTCTGGACCACCCAAGGTCTGCATGGAGTCACCCCTGCCCCATGGCTTCACAGACCAGCTTTCTGGAACCAGCCTTCCTCCAGAGCTGTTTGTTCTGATCACTGCCAGTCTTCTATGCCTAGAAACTCACCTCTGGATAAAGAAAACTGAGGAATTTACACAATAAAACCTGTCACGAGAGCCCAGTTTTGTCTGTAAGGTCCATGCATCTTTCAAACTCCAAGTCTGGCCCCCAGAAAGGAAGCAAAAGCAACTCTTAAGCCAAGACCAGTGTGAGCCATAGATGCAGAACCAAAAGATGTATGGCTGTGCAAACTCAGACTGCGTGCACAGATATAGAGCTAATTTACTCTGAAAGTACTAAATAAGTGCATGCTAAATTCATTGCACCTGGAGTTTCAGGCCTAAATCATGGAAGTTAAGGTCTTTTTTGTTTGTTTAATCTTTCAGTGGCACTTACCACTGCTGCTATTAAAACGACACTATTTAGATTTGACTCTTTAAATATCAGTAACCATTCCTGTCCACACCATTTTCTAAATGGTATTTAAAACCCTTTCCTTTCTATTTTCCCAGTAAGGTGTGAAATTGTTTTCAAAAGTAATTAGCACATTGTGCAGCAGGTAGGAATTAGTATAGCAATTG
Source organism: Anhinga rufa (assembly GCA_013400875.1). Classification (NCBI taxonomy): domain Eukaryota; kingdom Metazoa; phylum Chordata; class Aves; order Suliformes; family Anhingidae; genus Anhinga; species Anhinga rufa. The sequence goes on from VZTV01099684.1 coordinate 6,168, forward strand.
ACATGACAAAAACCCTAGCAGTCCACAAGAGAATGGATTTTGAAACAAATCGCAAGCAAACTTGTGTTTCTCTACGCTGCTAACACAGGAGCCATTGGCTGGGTTTGGATTGAAGAGAAGCTCTCCAACATTTCAGGAAAGCCATGCAAGTGACTGTCTGGTGCTGGGCAAGCAGCTGTTGTCAGATGTATATCAGCATTAATTATACTGTGGAAGGAAAAGCTGCATTTTTGATGTGCAATGTTTCACTAACAGTTAAATGAAGTTTTAGTGTGAAAAAAACCAAAACACCCAAATATGATTCCCTTCCTCTCATTCTTCTTAAAGTTATTTCATTTTGCCCTAGCTTCTAGAAATATTGCCAATTTTTTTTTGAATTGTCACTTTTCAATTAACTTGCTGCTCTTCTGAAATTCCCAAGTAAAATGCTTATTTGGCTATTTCCTTCTCTTTCCTTTAAACTTAAGATATTTTTAAGACTTCCTATTCTTTCCAGATATACAGGTGACTTCAATAAGGAAGCATATACTTGTCCTTACAGTCACTGTAACTGAGGAGAACTCCATTGACACAAATTAGATCCCCAGAGCCCAGCTGAAAATTCAAATACTACATTTGGAAAAAATCCCATCCAGAACTGGCTTCATCAAAGCACCCACCATTCGTCTCAAAGGGAGAACGTGAATGACCTGGTCTGGACAGTTTCTTGCTGCAGGGTGTCAGGATTCCCACCTCCCCAAGGGGTGCGAGAGATGGCCAGGTGGGCAGAAGCTCCCCTCCACCCAACCCCTGTGCAGCTACAGCTGTGCTTCACGGGTCTTCTCCATCACCCTCTGAGTCTCAGCCACAAACTGGCTAGAACTGTTCAGCAGCTGATTTATTTCCCCAGAGCTCAGAAACTTTGAGAATATCTCTTTCTAAACCCTGCTTAAACCTAGTCTGCACCTGAGCCACTGTTTCCCATCCCAAGTGATCTTGCTGTCTATCCATAATGAACCCATAGTGAGCTCTGAGTGTTGGCCATGGCCTTTCCTTTCACACCACTTAGGAGCATCTGCTCCACAGCATTTTAGCCCAAAAAAAGTAAAGCAGACAGAAGCAGGCAACCATCCAAGAAAGCACTGGAGGTACAGTTTAGTGGACTTCTATATCTAGGATATGGCAGCAGTGGCCATTTCAGAAAGACAGGACTGGAGACAAGGCTATGAGGTATTCCCAAGGGCTCCATCCAGAAGACAGGCTACCTACAGTGCAGGTCCAGGTCCATCCAGGAGGCAGGGTTACAGGCAGGCATGTCTACAGATAGGGACTGACAGCCCCTGGCTGAGCTGAAATGGGCCTCCTGGGCCGTGGGCAGGGGTGGGGGAGGCCCCAGGGAAGCTGAGCAGGGACATGAAGGGCCATTAGTGCCCTCAGGGGCCTGACAGTGTGACCCTTCCCTTCATTTGAAAAATTACATTTGCAAATGTCATTGACAATGTAAAAGCCAACGACAAAGTACCTTCGATTTTATGATCTCAGCAGTCTTCTGAGATCCCCCTCAACTACATGAACACTTGCTGGTATTAGATTTTTTTCACACTTTGTTTTTTCATATATATTGGTACATTATCTTCAGTACCAGATTAGATGATCCAGCTAATAGCTTTCAAAGTAGGGAGTCTTCCTCACTCATCATTGTTACTTCCAGAAAATCCAAACTGCATGAGTTTTCTTTGTGCTTTCTTGTTAGTCCTGTGTCCTGTTTGTAGAGGCAATTTTTGTATCACCTCTGGGCCCTGTGTCACAGTTGACAGCTGTAAGGTGGAGTGAAGAAGGATGGTATATGCAAAATGTGCTAGCAGAAGCAAGAGGATAAAAGTTTTATATCACTTGCTATGACAAGCAGAAGGACTCTGTGGCTAAGGTTTACTGACTCTCCAACACAACAATTTATCACTTTTGGCCATTCTCTCTCTGCTTGCTTCCACCAGGTAAAGTGTTACTAGAAATGAAGACAATGACACCACAAGCTCACACACATATTTTATTACTGATGGATCCAAGGCACCACCACAACCTTTAGGTGTTTATCTTAATGATTCAAGGAGCATGGGTGTTCAAACCTCAGATTTTATTACAGCATATGCTAAAGGTGGGGATTAGCCAGGTCAGCAACACCTGCCTTGAGCTGCCAGGTCAGTCATAAGAGATTTTATAGGAAATGACTAGGACTGTGGTACTTTTGTCAGTCCCACTGCAGATGCAGAGAGATGACTCCCACATAATGCAGGTCTTTCTGAAGTGCTGTAAAGTCTGGCACGCTAAAGAGACTCACTGGAGGGCTCCTGCATCACAGCTCTGCACAGGTAAGTCTGAAGCCCGTCACTCTGCTCAGCGGTGCCATGCCTATCCTCCAACACTGTGGTCCCTGTCCGGGGTAATCTTACCTCTGCACTCAGGGACAGACCACCTTATTGGTGCCAGAAACCACAAAAACCTCACTAGAGGCCACAGCTTTCACATGATTCAATTAGGTGGTTTTTTAATATTCTATAGAAGACCAAACTTGAGATGTGTTTTGAAGCGTTCATTAATCTTAGCAGACAGGTATTGTAAAGTCCCAGTGGCAATAACCTCACCTCCTGCCATCTTCCTTGTCCAGGTGACAAGAAATCTGCTCCCACATCTTTCCTCTCTCAGGGTTATTTCAGTTGGTGCTTTCAGATGACTCCCTACATGAGTAATATTAAAAGAACAAATATAAACCTCCTTTCTTCATAGAACACCTAAACAGGGATTTATTATGGAACAGATAGTAATAATTTTCTTGCATGTGTTTCTGCCACAAAAGCTCTTGCAGGAAAATGGTTTGAGGTAGCTCCAATGTTCTGGATGGTTTGCAGAGTTCTCTGTGTGGATAATTACAGTCATTGAGCATGTCAAGTTCAGTGGCCAAGCCAGGAAGGTAACCCAAGCACCTAGCTCCTGAACAAATGGGGAGAAAAAACCTTTTAGGCATTTAGGACAGTATTACAGTCAGCAGGAGGGATGCACTCACAGCGTGCCATCCGACAGCACTGTGGCCTGACAACAAGCAGAGGTCTGACTCTGCGACTCTCGCTCATGGTCTGCTGTTGGGAAGCAGGGCAGAGACTCCTGCAGCCTATTAAATCAATGAAACCCTCATCCAGTGTTTTTGGGAGGAGGCTAGAGGGGAATGAAATGATGAGAGAACAACATATTTCTGAATTCAAACTTTTATTTTTGAAAGAAGGCCTAATTCCTTCCTAAATCTGGCGGCAGGTAATAATGCTGCTTTATGAAAGCAAAAGTGTAACATCACCCAGGTTTACAGAGTCACAGTACAGCCTGCCAAAGGGGAATTAGGCAGGACTGTTTGTTCCTGCACACACAAACCTATCACACGCAGGGCACATCCACACTGCCCAAATCTCATAACTGAGCAAGAACTGATTACACTTCCTTTGACTGACTGAGTCTCAATTCCTATCATTAGTTAAATCCTTCTCTGTTGCNGATTTGATTATCAGAAACAATAAACTTGACCTGATCTATATAGATATACCAAAAAGCCTATTCCATGCTAAATATCTCTTTCACATACACTGACCTTGGTATCTAATCCAAAGGGTCAGCAGCAGAGCAGGAATAGCAGTTAAAAGAGAAGAGGGGGGATACAGTAGTACAATAGGTGAAATATCAAGTGGCACATGGAAAGGGAAATAGAGCTCTCCTGCATACACCCTTATGAAAGGAAGGAGGTAATCTAGTTAATGTGAATGGAGAACCCATTGCAAGCTGGTCAGAGGAAATGCATGTCAGTTTGTCCAGGGGAGAAGCGATTCATGCAAACGCTAACGAGCCTTTGAAACTCATTGCATTGTTTGATGCCACAGTGCTGAGGGATACAGAAGATCACACACTAAAAGCTATCCTGCATTTCAGCCTGTGTCCTCAGCCATGAACTTGGAGATCTGAGAATGAACTTCCCCTTTGGGTGAGTTATTTAACTGTGGGGCTTCCTGGACTTGTGTCTAGCACATGCCCCTGGCAGCTATCAGAGGCAGGATGACACAGACCAGGTTTTATTCCAGCAGGACAAATCCTGCATTTCTATATTTCACAGAAACCAAAGAGTCGTGTTAAGAGTTGTGTTTATTAACTCTACAATACCATAGTTAATTTGTTTTGTTTCAGCTCTTCTGAGCAAATACAAATCCTGGATTCTTGCCCTTCTTCTGAAAACCCAATTCCCTCAACCGCTTTGGAGACATACTCTGCAGAATTAAAATCCTCCCCAGGGAGATTTTGTAGGTACAGTAACCCTGTTTAAAGATCCCTGCCAGCTAGCTCATGTCATTCAAAATCCTTCTGGAAATATTTAAAACAAGCAGACTGGAGGGGTTGAAGTAAGGGAAATGTGAGAGTTCTGCAAGTATGCAAGTATACAAGTATGCAATAACCTTTCTGAGAGTCCTAACAGTGTGTTGATTATCTGAGTCAATAATCGATTTCTAAAGCAGCAGAAACAGCAAGCTTTCTTTTTAATTTGTGATAAGCAGAAATAAAGCTAGAAAAAACTCTGATAACACATTTATAATATGCTCTATAAGAAACTCACTAATAACAGTGTTTTAAAAACATATTTAGTAAAGTTTTGTGGTGGAAATTCAACAGACTGAATCCAAGAGCTGGAGCAGAGCCTAATTTTTATGAATTCATAAAATGTTTTACAGGATCTCATGAGCAAGACCATAGAAACCAAATTTGAAGCCTGAAGCAAAATAACCAGAGGTTTTTAATGACAATATTGACACATTTTTAACTATAAGAGGAGCTGGTAATGTTAAAAACAAAAAGGAAAAAAATGAAGAGAAAGAATTTGCTGGGTACTATGAGTATATATATGTTTTCTGTTATTTTACCTGGAAGCAAAAGCATTAATTGAAACAAAGACAAATGGTGAAATCACTGCTGAAATCCTCCTTCATGTTACTGGAAACTAATAGTGCTCTTCAAAAACTCCTTTGGATGAGGACAAAATTATAACCTAACTGAGCTGCTCCCAGCACTGTGTTTTACTGTGACTGCCATTTGCTTCTTTGCAACGTACTGCCACATGCCCTTTTTTTCCTGACTGGAAAGGCAAGAGATTGGTGTTTATTTGATGCTAATTATGTAATATTTCTATACACCCAAAAAAAGCAACAAAATAACCTGCCCAAGATTTGCAGATCCTACAGAGGATGAACACGGATAAATCTACGTAATAATTAACTTTATTTTCAGTTAGTCAAATATTGTTAGTTTTCATGTACAAATATTGTGTGTAGGAAAACAACTGCTGTAAAAATGAAATGCATTAAAACAGCATCAACCCTCTTATTTCACAGAACCAATCATTGATTGGGTTATCATGCCAAGAATGCAGAGAATTCTTTGAAGTGGGACCATTTAAATAAAAATAAATTCACTATCACCTCCCTCCTTCCATCATCAGCCTTCATGTAGTGTGCCTTGCATGAGCTAATAACAGATTCATTGCAGCCATGCTGTTACTGATTGTTATAACTTCGCATATTTTACTGATGTATATTAAGAGGTAGTACTGAGACTCTCAGGATCAACAGATCTATGCTTTGAATTACCTTTCATTTCCATTCAAGGTCCATGCAATTCTTTACAATGACTCTTCAAAAGAAGTCCTGCAGGAAACAAAGCCAGAAAACTCACAGTAGGTTAAAACTCAAAAGGGGTGAATTCATATATGGTGAAGGAAGGAATTAAGATAAGAAAACCAGTTCCACTTTTATATTTTCAAAAAAGCAGAACAATCATGACCTTACAATGATCATAATTCTTACAGCAACACAAACCTTAGTGTCTCAAAGGCTGTTCATATCTGTTAATTTGTCTAAGTATGGCCTATAAAACTAAAAAATATAGATTCCACAGATCTGCTCCAGTTCCCAATGGGACCAAAATAATGGAATTATTTAGGTTGAGAGGAACCTCTTGAAGTCAGGTGGTCCAACACCATCTCAACCCGCCTTGAAGCAGGGCCAGCTTAGGACAGGTTGCTCAGCATGTTTTCCAGTCTGGTGTTCAACACCTCCAAGGACAGAGGTTCAACAGCCTCTCTGAGCCCTTGCTCCTGGGTTTCACTGCCCTCACTGTGTTTTGTTTTGTTTTTTTTGTGGTATCTGATAGGAATTCCCCTTGTTGTAGCTTGTGTCTGTTGCCTCTTGAGAACAGGATAGAGCAAACTTTTGTTTTGGGGATGGGGCGGGGGGAAGTTTGGCACATTATTCCAGATGTGGCCTCTTAACTGCTCAGTAGAGGGGAAGAGTCACCTGCTGCTAGCTAACGCAGCTTATGGTGCAGTTGGCCTTTATGGCCTGGGCAAGCACTGTTGGTGCATGAGCAGCTTGATGCCCATCAAGCCATGCAGGTCTTTTTTCGTAACTAATTTCTATATAAAGGTCAGTTTAGTGGCACTGAGAAATAAATGACATCTCTAGCACGTCTTCTGTACTCACTGAAATTTCAGAACATTCCAAGATTGCCTTGGTTATCTGGTATACCACAAAAAAATCTCTGAATTTTCCAACACAACCAATTTTTTGCACTGTATTTTAATTTCATCCTGGTCTGCAGTTGTCTTATTAGAAACCATACATCCAGAGTGGCTTTAGGAGACGTATCTGGAAAAGTCCAGCTGGAGAAACAATTAATCCAGTGCCTTTCTCAGGCATTTGAATGAGAAAATGAGAACAATTTCAGTAGGAGATGAGAAATTTGAGTAAATAACTGATGCCTCTCTGCATTTATTAAGTGCCAGTCTCTACTTGGAGTTAAACTTTTTAATGAACTGGAGTCCAAACCCAAATTCTTCAGCTAGGTGAAGAATTTACCTAGCACCTGATATGTAATCGGCATTGAGTTCACTCCTGGCTCATCTCTTTGGGTGAGCCTCTGTGATCCTAATGACTGGGAGTATCTTGAAATTCTTTCCCAAACAAGCAGCATCCCCTGTGCACTGATACTACTTTGACAGCTCTTTAGATTACTCTGTTCTACTGTCTAATGAGGTTTCTGCATCATGCCTGGCTTCACCATCCTGCTCCCAGTCCCATGCTGCTTCGTGGAGCTCCCTTAACTCCTGTGATCCCCCGGCACTTCCATCGTTCTGGTCCAGCCCTGTCTTCCAGCAGTTCCTGCTGTTGGCATCTATCAGCCATCAATAATGTCTTAGGACTGGGAGAGAGGGTGAGGATTTTATAAACACTTTCCCTTTAGGTTGTTTCCTTTCCAAAACCCTAATCTTAGATAAAGTTTACCCAGGGAGACAAGATTTTCCCACAAAGCAAAAGGAGAAACAGAAGGAGGGTATGGGAAAAGAGGTCTTCACGTAGCCCTTCATGATCCAATGCTCCTTTTTTATAAGGGTAAGAAGATATAGTCCAGTCGCTCAAATTTTTCTCCTGCCCAGAAGATTCAAGGGGGTGTTATGTTCTTATTCACTGAGCTGGTGTTATTTAATGCTGTCTCAAGTTGTTAAGCAGCTTCTGGATCCTCTCTTCTGATGGATGAGGCAATTCTATCTTTATGTAATTCAGAGGAGCCACATGAGACTTAATTAATATTTACAAAGCATTCAGGATGCTCAGTTGAAAAGGGTGATGATATAAAAGCTCTACAAAAACACTCACCATTTTTCAAATTCTCTGATGTTGCAGGTCAAGTTAAAAACTCATTTTTCCCCTTCATTTTCCTACAGCAATTCTGTCCCCTGTGGGTTGTATAGAAACAGCCAATGCCCAGAAGCAGTAACACAGGGAATTTAGAAAGAGAGGATAACCTATTTATACTTGTAAAGGATGGCAACGATGAACAGCAAAACCAATGAAACATTATCTCCCGTGCATTTGTGTCTTGTCTCCTCTTACCACCACCTCATCGTACATCTTCCAGCAGCCCTTACATCTCCCATGGGGCACACGACAGTACAAGCAGTAGCTGACCTGAAACTGCCGAGGGGCCGGTCAGCTGGTGCACACTGTTCAGCCATGCAACTGCTGTGTTTTGAACAGTGAACGAGTTGAACTGTGTAGTGATGATATTATAGCTTGTTATTACATCTGCAATTACTCTGACTTGTGCAAGTTGCTTGAAATTGTCTGGAAAAGAAGACAGACATCCCAGCTGTCTGAAGAACCTCATTTCTTAAAATTGCCAAGCACAATCCCAAGCACTGCGAAGCAGATCAGACTGAGGCTCTTGAGGCTTCTTGATGATATCTAGTTTCTACCTATGTCTCACTCTTGCAAACAGCTATTGGTGCCAGCAAAGAAATAAAAAAATGCTTAACTGAGGCTGGAGCAGAGTAGAAACGATCCCACCCTGCTGCAGGGCAGAACCAAAGAGATGCAATAGGGATCACAGTGACAACAGCAAAGGCACCAGACTGGAAGGGATGTGTAACAGCTAGCAAACAAAAGCACCAGTTAGAGGAACATCATAGCCCATAGGAAAACGTGTATTTATTTTTTCAGGTCTCATCTACCACGCAGAGGAAAATTATAGAGAAAGAAAGTGTTTGTGTGTGTTTGTATCTCCACTCAATCATGCTGGAAAAGGGAAATTATCCAAAGCAGAGATTTGTCTAATGTGGAATGATTTAATGACATATGGCATAATTCAGTGAATAAACTAAGACAGTCTCCTCCCGCAGCAGCCCAGCAGTACAGTACTGCCATCCTCTCCCCGCCCCGCAGGCAGGGCTCCTCAAGAGTCCAGCCACATCTCCCCAGCAGAAGCCTCCTGCTGCTTGATCCAAACACTTCTCCCACCCCTTGTGGGGAGCTGGGGGGTCATGAAGCAGCTGCTTCTAAGACAGGTTACAAGTTTTATTTCTTAACATGCAATGCCTACAATTGCTTCCCTGAGACATTCAAATGATCGCGTTCCTGCTCCATATCAAATCAAGGGATCACTGGGACCACGCTCCTGAACTGCAGTGCCTCAGCACAATGCTCCAGTCGAAGTGCTGGCACTTGTGGGCCCATCTTGCCTTCCATTTCCTTCCCTGGTGCCAGCTCCAGTGTGTTTCTGGTTCAGTGCTGGGCTATTTCAGCACTTAGACCTGGCACAGAAGTCTCCACTGTTTTGTTTTGCTGAGTTTGTTTTTACATACCATCAAGTCCATTCTCTTGTCCTCTTCTGTGTGCCTCCCCAGAACACTCCTTTCCTGCTATGCCTACAAAAGCAGTCTCTATCATGCGAGAGACCTGCCTGCCCCACCACCAGTATCACCCTGCTGTTGGTAACTGATCTCACCAGCCAGCCCTCTCTGCTGCTGGTGGCTCTGCCACTGTTCAGCATCTCCTGCCAGGCTGCAAGGTCCTGCAGCTGATCTTCACCATGGCATGCATGACGTTTGTGTCCTTTTCACTGTCGGAATCAGTCAGCCCCATGAGAATGTGCTGCAGAGCTGTAAAAAGCTGAATACCCAAATTGCCTATTGTGCTCAATGTACTGTTGGGTTACAGAGCAAGCACCTCTAGCAGGAGCAGCAGGGAGACTTGGTGCACAGACGGAGGGGGCAGATGCTTAGATGCTTGCAAAAGCGGTCATTTGTCCAAGCTGATGTTAATGGTAGCATCGGCTGCACTGCTGCCAGCTGGCAAGTGAGCAGAGGGACCTGCCATCTTGGATGCTTGAAAAGCTGCTGGATCTGAGAATAATTGAATGAGAGGAAAAGGAATGGAGGAAAGCAAAAAGGAAACATTTGCTGCAGCAAGATAAGCCTGAAGTGAATCATTCAGGGACAGATTAGCTGATACAGGGCAGTTGTGAGTTTTACAGCTGCCCTCCAGTGGCTGTCTTAGTATCTATATATCTCCCCCAGGATGGATTAGCTAATATTTCAAATGTGGAAGAAATACCTTTAGAGTTTTACTTGTGCCAGAGTGACCACTTCTCTCACAAGCAGTTTAAGACAGCAGAATTGATTCCTTGTCATTTTGACTAAAGGAATCAAATTCTGATCCCAAACAGTTTAGTGGGAGAATAATAAAAACCATCAGCAGGGCAGGCTGTGGAGGACAGGAACAGGGAGTTAAATGCAGTCTCCTCCAGCTCAGAGCATGCCTTTGGGTTTATGATTTCTGGGTTTCACCACCATGCTCCTTCTCACTTTTAAACCATCTCTAAGGCAATTGGTCTGTTCTCAGACCCAGGCCCAGGTGTGAGCTTTGTCCTGCACATCATCTGGGAGGAGCGAAGGGACCTAAGGATCCTCTCATGGGTTCATTCCTCACACCTTGCTTTTTGGGCTAGCTGGCAATTCCTTGAATTGCCACAGAAACTTAAAGCCTTAAGGGTGAGAGGCCCTTAAAAATACTGGTGTAAAGTATTCCTGCCCTCCTTTCAACCTTTCTTCATCATTTGTTCCTGTCACCAACTTGGCTCCCTCCACTGTGCTGACAGTGACCAGTGGTGCTTTGCAAGGAGCCGGACTGGGACTTCAATCCACCTGAAAGATAAACCAGAAGAAAAAGGGGATGGAGGGGCAGGAATCTGCAGAATTTCATTCAGCTGTGCTCCCAGCAAAGCCTTGAACCAGCTGCTACAAACAGGGGACACGGGACACCAGGGAGGAACTGAGCAGGGACAGGAAAGGGGAAAGGGCAGGATTTGTCCGCATCAATGATGTTGTCAAGAAATGCACATGAACCACAACTCCTGGACTCCACAGAGCCATCCGGGCACCAGGACAGAGGCGCTCAGCAGAGCACTGGCCATCTCCCAGTCCAGACCCCACACCTATGCGCTGTGCAGTAGAGTGAACTGCACTAACTCCCCTACCATGAAGGATTTCTTAAACTCAGGGGACTTCTCAGTTTTTGTTTAGGGCAGGTTCCAATTTGCTCTGCACCAGTGCATCAGGAGGTTTTTGAGTAAAAAACACTGTGTCCTGATGAATTAGGCTGTTCACTGGTGTTTTAACGACTCCTCTTGCTGGGACACTTGAGTTCAGAAGGTTATCTTCACAAGGAAAAGCCCGCAGAATATTTTAAAATTAAATTTATGCTTGTAATGCTTTACAGAATATTTAGGAGATGTAGTGATGCTATGAGGACACCTGGTACCCACATTCAGCCAAAGTCTTGGAGTTGCCCTACAGCATCAGAGGAAAGTTTACATCTAAAGAGGGATAAGCTGAGCTGGCAGCCCTGCCAGGCTCTCCGAGACACCCCAAGGACATAGCTTCTCCTTTCCACCTACCTTGCAGAAGACCCAGTTCTCTGCCTTCCACAGCTGTAGAGGGGCATCGGTTTGCATGGGGTGGGAGGGTAGGGGGATCTGATATGTGCTTGCAACCCACAAGTCTGGTCTAGCATCTGGCACACTTCCAAACCTGAGACATGCTCAGGTCTGGACTTGGAGTGATGGCTTCGTTTCTTTAAAATGCTTGTCCGGACCAGATGTTGCAGGAGGAAGGTGAGGTGAAGAGCTTCTCTCCTAATGCAAATTTTCTCTTGAAGCAGTGTAAACACCACTTCATACCCATAGGCATTAAAGATGGTCTTTCAAGGTGGTGGTGTTAGTGTCAGGTGCCAAACACGCCCTGACTCCTGCAACTATAAAAATCAATCACAGCAACAGATAAAATCAGCTTCAAACGAAGTGCTTTCTATGTGAAGCAAATATGGCATCTGGCTGCCAAGGAAATGATGTTTTGTTTCTAATAGATAGCCTGGGGGCTGAGGTGTGCGAATGGTGGTGTCTAGGCTCTCCCTGGGCATCACAGCTACAGACGAAACTCCACCACCATCTGCTGGACACAGTGAAGATGGAGCTCAGCTCATCTGTGTTTGCTAGCAAAATGACAAAATCCCTCTAAAGAAAAAGGTTAAAAATATCAGGGCCAAAGTCCTTACCCCCCTGTTTTCCAGCCACCAGGAATTTTTCTACACATGGGCATAAGTGGCAACTACACACTTCCTTTGGAATTCCTTATTTCATTTTATTGTAGTCCTGATAGATCTGAGGGGCAATTATTACATCACAAATTACAGTCTGAATGCAAAAGCAGGCAAACAGTGGGGAAAGAGTGTTTTCTTAGGCAATTTAAACAAAAAACCTTTATGTGGTTTACACAGTAGGGAACAGTCAGACTCCAGGTTAACCCCCTGTATGAGAAAGAGTTGGGAGAAAGAAACCACTGTACCAGAGTCCATGCGGACATTGGAAATTGCTATAGTCACATAGCACTGACAGGGAGAACTGAATTTTTTGTATTAAAGAAGAAAATCACCCCGACCTAGTTGGATGGGGAGTCTCACTGTGCCTCGCCTCCCCTCCCCTCATTTATTCCTACCTGTTGTGATGCTGCTGGGTAGCCAGGACCTGCCCAGGTTGGCAGCCCTCTGTGCATGCTACATGCTCCATCACTGCCGTGGAGCGGCTGAGCAGGTTCCACTTTTCCTGCTCAGGAGCAGGGATGGGGCAAAGGTGCCCAGCGCAGAGATGCACCTCAGGATTGCCAGCACAGTATGGCATAGCACTGTGCACATAAATACCTGTGGCACCATGGAGGAATCAGTCCATGCTCCAGCCCTGCTCCCAGGACCTGGGTACCTCAGGGCACCACTCTGTTGCATCCCAGGCACTGAAGGACTTTCTAACATAGAGCATTAAGTGGTCTTCCCAGGGTCACAACTGGGGACCATTTCAGAGTCAGGAGCTGAGTTCGATATCTCCATGTATCAGAGTGACATCCCTCCAATCCTCCTCCAGTGCACAGCCCTCCCGACTCTTCCTACCCTCTCCGCTCCTCACCTCTTCTTGTGACCTACAACAACAATCCCCAAGGAAGTGACCAGGCTATCTCCAGGAGGTCCCACATACTCAGAACTTCCTGCACTGAACCCACCTTCCAGCTTATGCCAAGTCTGCAGCAGGGCACAACACACCAGGCTACTGCAACAGCATTGTCTCAAGCCTGCTGCACCATTTAGATCTGATTCTATAATAAATGAAGAAATGAGGGTTTAATAAGAGATAAGGGAGCCTAGGACTGCTTTGCTCAGACTAGTCTTTCAATGGTTGAAAATGATAGACAAGCTGCTCCAATTTCTTATCTAGCTTTTTGCTTTGATTTATTAATAACCAATTTGTACTTAATTTACTTAGTTCAGAAAATTAACTACATGTGTCACTGGTTCCAACATTTTTCATTTTTACTGCCTTCTGAATCAGCAAAGGGATAACTTCATATAAAGCAATTAAAAGACAAAAACACACACATAACCTCCTGCTCTGGTTTGCTCTCCTAACTCTTTGGAGTATATCCAGAAATACCAGCTTCTAATATTTCTGTGCTGCTTTGCTTCAGACTTCCTTAAATTACAACTTGGGTTAATGATTACAGCTAGTAAAGGGATAGGATTCTCCTAATATCTAAAACAGTTTTCCCAGACCATTGGACAAGAACATTCTAGGGTAAAAGGGACAGAATCCGTAGTTTTGAGGGAAGAATGGAGGAGCTCTAAAACTTAGAACTAGAATTAATTCACACCATATCTAAGTATTACTTAAATGTTAACACAAACATGTCTAAACTTCCCCACCTCCTAGAGACAGGGAACATTCACTTTATTGTATGCAATGATTTCTCTGGGGGATTTAAAAATATTTTTCAAGAAATGTGTCCTGTGATATGGCTTCCTCAAAACATAATTTCTTTGCATAGAACATATTATTCTGCGTTAAAGTTAATCTCATGGAGTCAGGCTGATCATTTTAACAAGTAAAAAATAACATTTATTCAGGAAAATAAATATTACTGGATTAATCAAGCTAGTCTCCAAAAAGAAGACGAGATAAATGATGTTTCAGTGACAGCTGAAATCAGCATCACAAACATTTCAAATCCAATTGTTTTGTTGAATGTTTTTATGGAAAACTTTTTTGAGAAAAAACTTGTTCTACCTTCACTTTCAAAACCCCAGACTGAACAAAGCCACTACTTCAATGGAAAGTCTTTCTTCAGATTTAATTCTTTCACAAACACCTTGCCAAAATAAGGAAGCACAGACAGAAATATACCTGCTTTTTAATACATCAATTTTTAAGGGAACAGGATTTTCTGATAGGAAAAAAAAAGGATAAAAAACATTAATTTATTTTAATTACCATGTCTGGATTTTAAAGGAGCTTATTTTCATATTCTGGTGGCTCTGTTTGAATGAGAAAGCTGAGTCACTCAACCAAAGAGGTGCTGTTAAAAAGGAAGACTGATGAGAAGCACCTGGGAATGGGAATGATCACGAGGAGTGTCTAAACCTGTAGCACATAGGTAGAAGAAACAGGGGAAACTGCAGGCTATAAATGGCCAGCCACCCAGCCAAAGGGAGAGATTTGTAGGCAAAGGTGCTGAATTATGATAATTAAATTTAATGAAGGGGAAATATCAACACTGAAAAATGGCTTTTACAGCTTTCTGACAGGTAGTAGTCTAATTGGCCTTCTCCATCCTGCAGAGACAAGAGGAAGGTTGACTGAAAAAGATGCCTAGCGCTGCTGCCAAAATTAGGCTCCAGCTAAATTTAGAGAACACGTATGTTAACATAGCCATAAGGTGAGCCCGTAAAACTTTCCACAGATACGCAAAATGCTCAACTGGGGAACAAAACCAATCTATCAGCTGTCCTTAGCCTCATCTGAAGGAGGACAACAAATCAAAGGTGAGAAATTCATTTTATAGACACGCTCCAACTACCTGCTAACAAACCACCTTGGGTACCAATTACACGGTAGCCATCACACAGTACAGAGCTTGCTTAAAGAGGTTGCTTAAGTATTTCCCGGGGATCCTGGAAAGTCTTCTAAAGAAAATGCATTCTGCTAAAATAGTGCCATTGTCAATTCTGTCACATTTATAAATGTTGTTGTTTTCTTTGGGTAGATACAATCACTGGAGCCTGAAGTCCTGAGATAATGCAGCAGTCAAGGCAGCGGTAAACCCAAAACTCAGGAAATATCACTTGGTTTTCAGCATTTCCAAAGCAGGGTCAGAGTTAAACTGTAATCTGTTAAAAGATTACAGGGTTAATTTGTAATCTGTTGTAATCTGCCAGGAACAGTCTGGAAGGTGAAAAAAAGCCAGGGGCAGGATTCCCCAAGCAATTTCCAGTCACTGGGGATTTTACTGCTGGAGAGGTAGGACATACCTCTCTCTGAAAACGCTCACACAACTCTCAAGAAGCGATGCAGAGGCACAGTGATGTTGTCCCGTTTCTTCTCTATTCCTTTCCTGCCCACTGCTGGCATTCCATGTGCTTTTTGACCAGCAGAGACACTAAGCAAACATTCTTACAGAAGAACCTTAATAAAGCCCTACATATATTTTATTCCTAAATGATTATAGGAACAGATATAGTATAGGTACTACTATAGGTATAGTAGAGCTGCTCCTCATCTCGGGGATAAAGAGCCAGCCTGACCAAGCTGCTTCTGC
Organism: Anhinga rufa; assembly: GCA_013400875.1. NCBI lineage: Eukaryota > Metazoa > Chordata > Aves > Suliformes > Anhingidae > Anhinga > Anhinga rufa. The sequence goes on from VZTV01099684.1 coordinate 21,697, forward strand.
ACAAATCCCTTCCTGTTTTGCCTAGGAAAGGTGCCCAGACCTGGAAGGCAGAGCTCATCTCCCGTCCATTCTTCTCACGGCCATGCAGCTGGCACAACCAGCAGCAACAGGGACCCAATACCCAGAACAAGGGAAACATCAGACCACTCAGGCAGTCTATTTCAGTGCTTCTCTATGCTTACAGAAAAAAAAGATTTTACAGTACAGAATCGGATTCTTTTCACTGCAACTGAAGAATAAAATTCACTACTTTCATCCAACCTGGGTACTCCCATATCCAGGGAATAATCCACGTTCTTTTCTTCTCCATAAGGGGGGAAAATAAAAGCCATTTCCCCCCTTCCTTATTGCCTATATCATCCTTCAAATAGAGCTTCTCAATCAGAACATGGTATCCCAGCTGAGACCTTATCCATTTGAATGCACTGGAAAGTCTTGCCCTGTGTTTGTCATTCATGTGCAGGCATAGGGTATCTTAGCATGACATCTGCCCTTTTCATAACAGCATGCCACTATTGACTCATGTTCTGCTTGTGATATACCAGTAAATTGGAGTTTTTACCAAAGAATTGCAACACAGCTAGTTTATTTCCTCTCCTGTGCCTGTGCATTTAGTTTTTCTTCTCTCAGCTGTAATACCTTGAACTTCGCCTGCTGAACTGCATTCCTCTTTTTGCCTTCAGATCTTTCCAAAAGCCTATCATTACCATTGGGATCATGACAACCTCCGGTGTACTCTCCCAAATCTTGTTATCTACAAATGTAAAAAGCAAACTCTCTCTTCCATTCTCCAGGTCACTAATGAAGATACCGAATAGACGAGACTCAGAACAGATGCTAGTAGAATCATGTCCACTACTAAAGGTAGTTCTTCCACTCTGACTATGAATTCTGCTTAAAGAAGAGAAAAAAAATCCACTTAGTACCTGTACACCTGCAGCTTTCCTCAACTACCATCACTTGCTGATGAAAACACAAGACAGCATCAGAAGTGACATGTAAATTAGGAGCAAAAGAATAGCCTTATAGGTGTCACTGAACCCATGCATGGCCTTAGACACATTATCTGATCTTCATGTCTAGGTTTCCTCATGTCAGAGACTGTCGCTCTGTAAAACATTTGAGACCAAGAGACAGCAAATACTATCAGTTTAAGAACCGATATTATTACTATGCTGGAGAACACCCTTTTTGTGCCAATGACTCATAGCAACTATGCCATTATCTTTTATTGAAATTTTGCATTGCCTGATTACATATTCATGTATTTGCATAACTAGCAGTTATACAATAATTAATTAAATAGCTTTTGTTTCTGTAACTGTCAACGCTTTATGACAGATGAAAGCTAAAAGTCTCTTTGGGGTTTACGGTCTCTCAGGTCCAAACTCTGGCATAACATGCAGCAATGAACATTTCATTCATGTTTCTTCCCAAGAGCCAGCAAGTTCCTTATTCTAAGGACAGTATCAACTATGATACTTTTTGGACAATTACATTAACAGGTGGGCCAACTTACAGAAGAAATAAGGACAGTACTTCTCACCCAGCAAATGCACAGTGCAATGAACATCTATAAAATATTGAAAAGATAATGTTTCAAGCAGCAATTCAGATCAATGTGGATTTTACCTTGAAAATACAGGGCTGCTGAAAACTTGGTGTACCATAAGAGAGAACAAAGCAGAGAGCTCAAATCAAGTGATCCTTCTAAATAAGCCTGAAAAGCTTTTATTACAAGAAAACTGAATTAAGCAAAAACCAGAGATAAGTGCTTTATCTGACATTTGGGATTTTAAGACTGAGAAATAGGAAGACATTTACAGAAAGAGTAACATGTAAGGTCATCACAAAGAAGATGTGGTTTTTATTCAAACTATTGACAATAATTGAATTTTAGTTTCCTGCCTCTGCCTAGAGTTGTCAATTAATCGAGCCTTGCTTGCATGTGAACATTGCTAGAGGCCTCTTAAAGAATCAGTTGATTACAACTTTTTTTTTTTTCCTGAAGGGTAAAACAGCATCCCTCCTTCTCAATTTAAGTAATGATCATCTATGCAGGTTTTATTATATTAAAGCCCCACTCCCATTGATTCACATTTGCCAGATGCTGTCAGAATTGCTGACAGGTGCTTATTGCACTCCAGGTCAGCCTGAAATCGCCACGAGAAGGGACAGTCTGCAGCATCAGAGCCGTCCCAGACTTCTGAATGAACCCCCAACCCCTGTAAGGTGAGAGGAACTTTAAAAGAGGGAACCCCGTACAAAAGCCTTGCAGGGATGGGGAAATGGAGAAGCAAAATGGCACGTCCACTTCGCAACAGAACAGACAGTGATTCAGGATGGTACCTCAATCTGCTTTTTAAATGGCTCTGCTCCAGGACATACACTGGTAGAGATACTTCTACAACGGAAGTTTTTCATGGTTTAATTTCAGAAACTACCTGGAATGGGACAAAGTTATTGAATGAATTATCTTAGCAGGTTATTTAAAAACAAAACCAAAACAAACAAAAAAACACTTATTAAATGTCGTATTAGCAAACAGTTTAATTTATTAAAATGACTCCAGTACACCTCTGTGCTTCTACAACAGACACGACGTTACACATAATAGGTAAATGTGGTAACATTCTCAAGGAAGCAGTATCAAGCTCATTAGCACAGCAACACAAGGGCAAGAGTATCATACATCACCTCCCAGCTCAGCTGCCTTCTACATGGTGACTCTGATACTTCTCTGTGGAGCAGGCAGTCAGTTGAACGCAAGTGTGTGCATGTGCTTCCTAATCAAAGACAGGTGAATAAAGCCCTATACTGTTGAAGAGAAGGCAGGTATGCCTCTGATGTCAGTGTGAGTAGAAAGTAAATGTATTAACAAGTTTATGATCACTGGGGACCTGGGTAGCTGTGGTAGCATGGGAAGTGGAATTCTACATTTTCATCACTCTAAAAATGTGAGATCTACAGGATGCATACAGAAAGATTAAGTTTCTCGTACTGTGAAAGATCCTGGCCCAAAAAGACTTGCACACCTGAGTAATATGCTCATAACAATGACAAAACTCCTGTAAACCTTTATAAGAGGAGAGTCTTAAAACACATTTGTGGTAATTTAGGGCCAGTCCTTTCTTCTTTACTGGTTAACTTTACCGAAATTAACTCAACCTGGCATTCTATCAGCAAAGGAAACATGAGAGGTTAATAAAATCAGAAGACACTGAAGGTGTAAATACAGTGCAAAAGTGTTATTTAGTTTTTGACTGTTACAGCCCGATGATTTTATATTCTGTGCTTTATTTCCAGGGAAAAACATAGTTGTCATGTGTCATAATACATACGCTTGCATATATGTGTCTACATACACACTTGCTGCAGAATGCAAAGGCTTCCAGTGGCATAAGGTTCATAGTACTGACTTCTCACATGTAGGGTTTTTTTCCCTACAAAACCAGCTTTAGAGGTGCTCCCTCCCTCTGCATACTAAATTTATTCATTAATGTGTATTCACATGCATTACTACCCTACCCACTCACTGATTTATATTAACCAGATTTATTTTTTTTTAATTCCTGTTTTTTTAATGTAAGCCATAAGTTATCCGAGTTGCCACACCTAGCCCGAA
>VZTV01099690.1:5379-20337 GCA_013400875.1 Anhinga rufa
AACTCCATAACCTGTCCAGATTGCCAAATTCTCATCATCATCACAAAAATTTTTACAACTTAAAAGCATTTTAACCTAGTATCAGGGCCAGTGAGCCTTACAGACCAACCTGAGAAAAGCATTCATATCCCCGCTTTAGAGACAGGACAACAGAGACAATCTTGCCCAGGGCTTCAGAGCAGGTCAGTGTCCGGGCTGGAATAAGGAATCTTCCTCCCAGACTACTTTAAGCACGTTGCTAGACATCACCTCTCTTCCCAGCAATGTGTTTGACACATACAGTAAATCCAGACAGCTAGAAGTGACAAATGCAGAGGCTGACAATGATCTAACTGCACCGCACCTGGAGCTCTGTGGGCTGTTGGTTTTGCTGCTTCTCATGCTTTTCCCCCACTGTAAACAGGAAGTGAATAAAACATGAAGGTAGCTCTGTCTCCTTGTGAAAAATAACAGCAGATTAGATTGCAGCAGAGGAGGTGGGGAGGAGTTCAAGGTGTTTGCCACTTAATGGAAAACTTGCTATTATAGAAAGTTGTTGGGTGACTAATTGTTGTTAAAGTCCAACCAAAGTGAGAGGGCCCTAAAACCAGGGGAACAAGGACTTTTCCCAGGAAGAGTCAAGGTCCACCATACAGACCTCCACAAATCTTTTTTCCATTCTACCTAAGAATCAGTGGGACTTGGAGATGTGAGGCTCAGAAGTTATTCCTGGACATGAGCAAACACTGCCCTGGGGCTCAGTCCCACAGAGATCTGTGTGTGCAGCCCACCCAAACTTCACCCTGGGAGAGCCCTACTTCTCAGAAAGCCTCGCAGCTTCTTGTTCCTTTCTCAGCAGTTTCTGCTGCAGGATCAGCTCTACTGCTCTCAGAGCAACAAATGAAAGTGAAACCCCTCAGCATAAAATTCAGCACATCCTGGTAAGCCAGGATCAGTCCTGCGTTACCTCAGTATGGCAAGTTTTTAATTGGACCATAGCAGGGTCAGGGTTGCAACCCCTCAAGAGAGGGATGGGGTAAAGCAGCAGAGGCAAGAAGCAGTGCAGCCACCCCCAGATCGGTTACCACCACTTTTGGTGCCTGCCTCCACCACTGCGCACTGCAGGGCTGCTCAGCTGACATGGTGGTGGGAATTAACCCATCTCTGAGGGTGCTGCAGGAGCAAAGAGCCACTGATGGCTGTTCAGGTGCTGCGCAGGAAGAATTTTCACCAGGTCCCTGAGAAGGTTTTTTCTAAAGTGCTAATTTGCACTGAGTGGGCAGGGGCTAAGCACTTTCCAGCTACACCTCCACCAGTCTCCAGAGGGCAAACCCATCTCTGGGATGAACACCCAGAAACAAGAGTTTCCTGGGTTGGGGAGCTCTGATTTACACCAGAATCCTTTCCCTGCTGTGGGCAGGTGAGGAGGGTGCTCAGCAGCAGTACAGATAATTTGTATAGCACTACGCATCGTTGCATATCATGTCAGATAGCTCATGCTGTAAGTGAGAAACTGGACTTTTATTAGTTTTATTCCAATGCCTCTCAGCACCTCACACTCTGTTTGCTCCCCAGAACAGTAACCTTGGGAAATAAATGGATTTTCCTTTCTAAAGATGTCGCTCCCTGCACCTCTGAGTACTCCCCTAGTCCTTCAGGCTCACAGTCCAGTTAAGACATGGGTAATACAGTTCATCTCTGCGTGGCCATTTGCAACCCAACAGTTTTGACCTTAAGAGGGAAATGCATGGTACAGATTTAATCTTAGTGAAAACATCCTTGAGCCACGGCCCATATGTGGGATGGACGCTGTTGTACAATGGGGCATGTACCATGGCTCCTGTCACAGCCCATGCTTCAGCAAAGCAGCCAAGTATGTTCATCTTCCACCAGCCCAAGGTTATACACTGAAATCATCGGATGATTCTGTGCTTTTCCGGGATGGTGGTTACAAAGTTCATGCAAAAGACCACAGAGACAGGAGCCTGGTTTGAACACCCTCTGCATCTGAGTGCAGAAACCTGGCAGGTTTGATGCTCACAGCATCTTCTCTGGGCAGAACATAACATTGGACTGGGATAAGTGCTCAAACCCCAATAGGTCTTCTGTCCTGAGAGAAGCAACCTGCTATCAGGAGAACAAAGACTCACATCTCAAGTACAGGTCCCAAAGCCCTAGATGGGAGAAGAGTCTGGTTTCCCTGCCCCCCCCGGCCAGCCTTCTTTAGGCTTATTTTGGTGCTGGCACCAGAGATGGCCATTGCTTTTGAAATGTCAGAACCACAAGCCTCTGCCTCAAAGCACCTGCAACCTATCTTGGAAATTGTGAATGAGCCAGCTGGGCTGGAGGTAGAGGCTGTACTAGCATGGCTCCTGGGAAAAGCCACTTGCCATGGCTTTGGGAGGAGCATGCATGCTGCAGAGGCTGGACACGTGGCACTGCACAATGACAGAGCTTGCACATGAGCTCAGCCCCTCTATCCCACATGGATGGGTTGCTCTGCGTTTGCTCCACAGCCTCTCTGTGTTGGGATGGGGCAGATACTGGATATCTTCCCATCTGCTGAGCCCATGCCTGCTGCCATTTCCACTGCAGTGGGAATTGCAGATCCCTTTACCACTTTTCAACCTGATCTCTGGAGTAGGCATTGTTTATTTTCCCAAGGTGCCAGGGCTGCAATTAGCTGGCAGAGCAGGCAGCAGGCCGGTCACACCTGCATGGCACAACACAAAGGGATATGAGTGAGCAAGTTGCTTTAACCCTCCCTTATCAACCTGGGACTCCTGACCAGTCAGGGAGAAATGCAACAGGTGGGAAATCATAGTCATTTCTCTGGCTCTGCACTCTCAAAGATTGGGGTGTCTCCCACAGGTCGAGAGGAGGGGTACTACAAACATAGGCATGCCCTAAATTACAAAAGCCACAGCAGATGGTACCATCAGGCACCAATGGAAATTTGCAGGGGGAAAGTGGCCTCCCCGGGGAAAGTCCCTCACATTTCCCTGTAGACGAGGCAAAAGGGTTTCCCACAGGCTGGGGCAATATTCCCCTTCTGAGATGTCAGGCACACACCCCTCTGATGCCTGGGGAGATGGTATAACCATTTTCTGATAGCCACTGTGCCTCCGTTTCCCGCCTTGTTCCCTGCACAGTTGCCTCACGGCACTGGGGAAGAGGGATGATCTGCTGGTGAGGTCAGCCTGGTGTGTAATGGGGGTTTGGGGAAAACAGACCTTGGGGACTCAATGGGGCTGCTCCCCTGTGAGGGCTCCCATGGCCAGAAATCGACTTTGAACTCCAGTGGGGCAGGGCAGGCCTGTGCAGAGACAGCCGATGAGATAAGAGAAATTTTTTTTTTCTTTTCCCAAGAAAGCAGGAAGGAGCAGGGAAGAGAGGCAGAGACCAGGGCTTGGTCCAGCTGTTCAGATCTGACGCCACCCGAGATGCTGGCTGCTCTTGAAAGGGCTTCCTGCCTCACCCCACGTCACCCTGGCTGCCTCGCTGGCCTCTGCCACAGAGATCCCACCAGCTTGGAGCTAATTTGGGCTAGTGGGGGAGCGCACAGAAACACAATGGGAATGAAAAGCAATGGGGAGGATGACACCCAGGAGAATCATCCTTATCAAGGAATAACGTTACATCAAAGGGAAGCTGCAAAGACTGGAAGACCCTTTTGTAAAACACACAGTTGAGCCAAACCCTGCAGTTTTCACGTGTTGGTCCCTCAGGAACCCCACCATGAAGACTGCACCAAAGGGGGACTCCTGTGCCAGGCCAGGCCACATGCCAGACATGCTGCACGTACAACAGTAACACACCCACCGCACAGTCGCTGTTTGCCTTGTGTGTGTGCTTTTTAATTACAGTTTTTGTTTGCAAAGCATTTCTTATAGAAAAGACAAATTACATTACTCTCAGCTTATTGAAGTCACACTCAGAATTTCTCAACTGCTAATTACACCCAGGCAGCAGTGTCACCGTAATTAAAGCTGGGATGCACACTTGGGGAGCCAGGAGCTCAGCTGTCACACAGCCACTTCCCTGCACCGCTCTAACCAGATGGGCCGGCCAGAGCCAGGCTCAGCCACTGTGATGAGCTCAGCCCTGCCCAGGCCTTGACCCCCCATGATACCCAGGCACAGCGGCTGCCATGCCCCGGTGGAAGATGATGCATGTAAGGCCAAGCACCTCCTCAGCACAGGGGAACAAGCCCCCTGTGCCAAACCTCCCCGGGTTGCAGCTAGGCACCTGCATTGGCTCTGCTGCATGGGCAGGGACTGGGTGAAGGGAAACACATAGCCTCGGGGTTACAGCACTGAGGCTTGGGGCGTGAAATGAGGTTTACTCCTGTTTCTGCTGCTAAATGACTGCAATAAATCACATGGCATGCCTAGGCCCCCATTCCCTTGCATGTAAAACAGAGATTTTGGTCTTCCCTGTTAATTAAGGGCTCTGGGGACAAACTGCAGAAAGGACTCTTACTGGCACCCGTCTCACACAAACACTTTAAAGCCTGTATAGACTGTGGCACACCAACAGACTCAGAATTGAATTATGCAGGGGAATGTCTGAGGCCCTAGAGACTACAAATCCCAAAGACCTGAGAGACAGCAACAAAGGAGCTTACAGACCTGTGAGAAGCCAGGAGCTCGCTGGAAAACCAACCCTGCCTCTGCACCACTTGGTCTCAGGAGAAGAGCAACTGCAGGTGTGCAAACAGCCGTGCTGGCAGCATAGCAAAACACCTGCCTGCCCTGAGCTCAGGCTCCTCAGAAACAGAGCTCTCCAGCACACAGCTGGGACCAATTAAGCTTAGCAGAATACCACCTCCAGGAAGATGGAGCACTAATTAGGGAAAGCAGATAAACACTGCATCCGTTTCAAGATGAGTTTCCTTCCCACTGAAATTGTCACAATTTCAGTGCTCAGCAGGATGCAAACACATCCTTAAATGACTTCTTGCAGCCCTGGTTTCAAAGATCAGTCCCTTCAAAAGCAATTAATGTGCCAAGACAATAGCAGCCCCAGGAGAGCTCTGAGCATGCCATCCCCCAAACCACTGAGCTACTGCTATAGCTAGTTATCTATCGCATGCTAAGGGGCAATTTTACCTTTTCACATTTGAAAAGGCTACTGAGACTTCCTAAGCAATCAGGCTTACTTAGGTACTAAGAAAAAAAAATAAATTAGTAGGAAAATTTACATTTCAGAAACAGCATGACGTGCCTGTGCAATATATCATGGAGAGGCAAACCTGCAGAGCTTCATGGGGAGCAAACCAGCAGATAGAGTTCACAAGCAAAGAGGAGCAGGGGTCACAGACTCCTGGATGTGATCCCAAGAACAAGAATATGTTCATCTGCTCCTTGCATGATTTTACTACTAACTCCCTGAAGTTGCTAATAAAAGTTCCGGGAAGCAGATATCAGATAATAAATTTTAATCCATTACAAATGAAGAACAAATGATCAAAACTTCATGTGGAAAAAGCTATGGTGCCCTATGGATGCTAGAAGCAGTATGTTCAATATATTTACTTCTGGCCCAGTAATAAAACGGCAGGAGATAACATATGGCGCTAGCAAAGGACATCAGGAAACCTTCCAAGAGCTTGTGGAAAACGGGAAAACATATGTGAAACAGGGCAAATAAGAGCAGCTGAAATTCAATAGAGAGAAATATGTAATGCCTAGCTGTGATAAACCAATATGAAGGATAGACATATACTGATGGGTTTGAGTTAGCAGCTCTTTTTACCACCATTAAATATCATATAGAAATTTGTGAAATAATGCAGCAAGAAAGAAGCAAGAATTTCTTAGCTCCTGATTCATCACCTCTTATTTAGAGCTTATAAATGAAACTGGGTCTGTAAAGAGGAAAAGTATTTCTTTGAAAAGGATAAAAAGGACAGAGGCAGAGTTAAGAATCAACGGCAAATGAAACTACAGCTATAGAAGCTTTTTGAAAAAATAACAACTTAGTACAAGGAACTTACCTAGGAAATGATGTAACACAAAGATTATGTCCAACAACCTCTGTCTTGCATTGAAAACCAAAGTGTTTTATGGTCTAGGGCATTCACAGAAGTAAAGCTAACTGTAGCTCCCCTTGGATTAGCTTTGAAATCTATCCAAATAGGAGAATTCCAGTTCTGACAGAGGTCAGTATTTTCGTCCCTTAAAACACGTGTGCAGCGTCAGAGCATGCCATGGGAAGGCAATGCCTGAAAAGCAAAGGCAGGATTCCCGAGAGCTTCAAGCCTTCCTCTCCCTACCTGGAGCCTCTGGCAACAAAATATCACCCAGCCTCGTCTCACCTCCAGCCTCTGAACAGCATCACTCTCCCTGCTCCACCTGCCCCACAGACACACCTGCGCGCTGCAATCCTACCTGGAGCTAAGTGGGATTTTCCACGCAGGCGGTGCAGCATCTCAGGGGTCCTCCCAGCACATCCCTGCCTGGCCCAGGGAGAGGAGAGTCTCTTCTCCAGAGCAGACGGGGCTGTTCCCCTGTGGGTGAGAGGCTGGGTCAGTCCCAGTTCTTGTACTGGGCACTAGATGGCACAGATGGGAGGAAATTCAAAGGTAGCCAGCCTATGATCTGTGGTGTTTTGGACAAGGGGCTCTGACAGTTGTCCAAAGGAGGTGGCTGCCACGGGGGATGCACTGCCAGCAGCAGCATCCCACAGGGGTACCCCCACCATGGGAGTGCCCCCCTTGCCACTGCCCTGTTGCATCCTCTCAGCATCCCATCCTGTCCCATCCAGTCAAAGGGTCACCTGTGCTGCACCAAAGCTGGATGGCCCTGCAAGGGCCGTGGCCTGCAACCATGCCCCTGCCTCCTGGACATGCCCTGCTATTCCTCACCAAGCACAGGCTCACTGCCTCAGGCACGCAAACACATTCTTCATGGAGCAGCCCTATATTTGGCTCAAATGGCACCAAAAAGAGGGGGGAAATCCTCCCTGGAATCGACTGCCCTGTTTCACTGTGAGGCTGCACCTTGGGCATCAACCTGCAGGATAACAAATACCACCCAACACCAGGGAGTACAGAGAGGGATGCCGAGGGCTGGGTACCCCATCAGTGGTCCCTCTGGGTTCAGGGTAGGTCTGGGGAATGGCACCCCGGAACCTTTCCTTTGCCCTGTGGAATGATGGTGCAAAGGAGGGAGGCACTTCGTCACTGCTCTTACAAGCATCTTTCTGAAGGTAAGCTCCTCTGAAAAGCTCCCTTTTCCCCCTGGTTTTCTGCCTTTTCAGCACTGCTGCCTGCAATCACTGAGGCAGGACCTGTGCCCTGGAGCCTTCCCAGCTTCATCTTCCTCAATTTCTTTAAGGCGTGGATGAAATTCCTTACAAGTGAACAGGGTGGACTGACGCGATGAGGCAAATATGGACTAAGCCATGCAAAACTGCTGTGGTAAGCACGGAAAAGGCCAAAGCATTTTTTATGGTGAGAAAAAAAGCAGGAGAAGGTGGAAGGCTGTACATTGGCCTCTGCTGTTCTGACATTAGAAATTCACTTTACTTCAAAGGTTAACACAGTTAATGTAGCTGCTGAAGATCATAGGCTCTGACAGCCTGTCTGGAAAGGCTCCATCCGTAGCACCACACGAGGGACAGTGTACGCAGGATGGCACTGAGGCAAGCAGCAAGCTTTGTGCGCAAGGCAGAAGTGACACGCAAGGGTGTTATCTAAACCAAACCTGAACCTGGCAAAGCCCAAAAGAGCTTTTGTGCTGAGCAGCTCAGTGGTGCCAGGTATTAATAACACAGACAAGACTCTTAGATAAAGCCTGTTTACTGAAGGGAGCAGCACTGGACAGGCTACACTGCAGCCTCCTGGAAGAGATCAAGGCAGGCAGTACTACCCTTTCCTGTCTATCTGCTCACGGCACTGCCCTGCAGGCTGAAGTGGGTCTGGGGATAATCCAAGCTCAAACCCCACAGGGTGGATCCCTCAGGGTGTCTTAGGTGGGAAACAAAACATAAATCAAATGCCAGCAGTGTAAGATCCAAATTTATCAATGGTGTAAACAGGGTAGTAGGTCACTTTGGCTCAGTGATTCTTATCTTTCAAAAGCTGGAGTGCATGACACTGGTGACCAGGGCACAAGCTGGAAGGAGACTCATGCTAGCTCCAGGGGGCAGCTCCAGCCCAGTGTCCAAGCCTGACAGCAGTACAGAACAGCCAGAGAGGCCCCTTCAACATTGGGCTTTCACTGACAGACTTGGTGACCTGCTTCTGATCACCCATCTAAGTCTAAATACTTGGTCACTGGTGTGTAACAACCTGGCTCTGAAAGCTTCCGGGCAGAGGAAAAAATGCTTCAGAGAAGGCTTTTATGCTCCAATTGCCACTTCAAACCCTGCTTCTTGTACTCTTCTACTACTCTTTAAGTACTTGGGTTTTTTTAGCTGAGAGATGTCTTTTTATCTTTGGATATAGATTGAGAAAAACTAGTCAAGCTGGAAAGAAATAAAAAGAGCTGGTCACTTTTCCAGGCCCGCCATGAACTGTAAACAAGTTTTTTTAAAAGTGCTAAGGTGTTTGGAGAACATGAAAGTCTTAAGTCAGTGGTGTCATCCTCCTTAGCAGGAGGACATCTTATGTGCCATCCTGATGGCTGGACTCGCTTCACTACCAGAGCCAGTGATGGCGATAGCATGGAGCTTCCCTTGCAGACACCACTCAAACCAGCCACCAGCATTTTCACACACTATGCCTGCTCAGATCAGACTTCCACACTCTGGCTGTCTGGCCTCCAGTGCCTGGTCCACATACTCCCCTGGAGGCCTGTTGTTCCTCTCAGCAGTTTAGCACTGCTGCTAAGATGCCTATAATCTGCACACTTAGTGGCTTCAAACTCCAAAAGAAGCTTAGCAGCACCAGGCGTTGCCTTCTCCCTCTCCTGTGTGGGCTTAAGATGGTTTAATTCTTTTATGAAACTGGAACTCCAGCTCATGACCTTAAACTGTGGACATTCCTTCTAAGCCAGGTTTTCTATAGACTCTTTAGAAATAATTTTATGAGTCACACAAAAAAGGATCCCAGAGGGACATATTATAAGATCAGATATTTCTGCCTCTTAAAGGCCGGAAATGTGAGAGCACCATGGCAAGCTGCATTTTAAGACCTTGCAGGACTTTTCTCCACTGTTTCTCCTGTCTTCAATCAGCCTCTAAAATGGTCTAATGTACAGTAATGCCTGGAGAGGTCCCAGGGCCTTCCCCTACACCTCCCATCAGCCTTGTGAAAGCACCAGCAGGCAAGCAGCCACCACTGCACCCCAAAGGCAGGTGGCTGAACACCAAAGCAACCCCCTGGGACCACGGACTGCCCCTGGAGGTGCCACTTCCTGGCATTTGCTTCATTAACTCCATTTGGTCTGCTTTTTTTTTTAGTGTCTCCCTTTACAGGCTGATGAAAAAAAGGTGTTACAAAGAGGACCTTGTGCTGCTGCCTCAAAAGGCCCCCTGCCAGTCCCAGTGACTCTCCCTTCCTCTTCTGTAGGGCTTCTTGTGGGTCTGCCAGGGGAAAGCAGAGAGCTGGGGAGGATGGAACAGGTGTCTGGAAAGCACATGCAGGGCCAGGCAGCAACAGAGAAGTAGAGAAGGTGGAGGGAAAGAGCAGGGAAGTGCAACCCTGGGGCAGAACACAAGAAGAGGGAAGGCTTCCAACCACCTCCCTCTGAAAGGCCACACAGGGCTGGAAGAGATACCCCACGCTGCAGGTGTGATACACTTCCCAAGTGAAATGGAACAGGAAGGGTAAGGCCTTCGTGCAGAGCCTGGCTGGCCCCAGTGCTTCCAGAGCTGTTTTGGGTATCTCTGGTGGTGCTCTCAGAGCTGCTTGTTCTGCCCTTCTGCCAGGCACTACAGGCACGCTGCAGCAGTTCAGCACAAGACTATGTGTCCAAACCTCACAGTCCAGCTTAATTTAATCAAGGTAAAATTCCTCCAAGTTAAATGGGTGCAGCATGCCCCCAGAATGGAGGTAGCATAAACCCTCCAGGTACCTCAGATACCTAATTAATTAATCAGGAAAGTAGTGGAAGCTCAATATTCTCCAGTGCTAAGAAGTCAAGATAATGCCATGCATCACTGGAGAGGACTGGTGACCTTCCCTGTGCTTGCAGCAGTGTTGTCCAATTTAACTGTGACCACAAGATCACAAGTTGTTAAGATTCTCTATGCAGGCAGTATATGGGCCAACAAATCTGCTTTTATGGGCCCTGCTAGAACTTTATTTATTTGCCCAATAATGAGCAGACCCATGTCCATAATTACTTAGCAGAACTCTTGTTTCTAAAACCCATCACTGCACAAATGCATGCCTCAGACCCAGAACACCACAAAGGACTGCAAAGAGAGCCTCAGCTGCAAGAAGCAAAAGGTTTAAGACCTAATTAATATTACATGGGATATTGCTGCCATTTCTCCATCAAGTGCAGAGTCTCAGCAGCACCTGTCTGCATGCAGTTGCTACTGCCAGCACTGATGCTGCAGGAACTCCCTAAGACCACAGTCCAACTGATGCTGCATTCATCTCCCCTCCTCCATGTACTCTGTACAACCGGTAAGGGGATTTCTTCCCTGAAACTGTGCTGTCATGGACAGGTGGATCTTCTCCAGGTCTGTGCTGCTTTGTTCGGTCAAGAGTTTACAGGTGTTTGGGCTATGAAGCTCCTCACATACATTTCCCCTCAGACAGATCATGGCCAAACAGCAAGTGCATTTGCTGCCAGATATAACAGAATTAAACCTGGAGCCTGGACTAGCTCTCTGCATGTATCTCTCCAGGGCTACAGCTCCCTTCCCTGCAGGAGGCTTGGCTTTGAGGGATCTGCCAACGAGCTCTGAGCCACAAGAAATAGCAGCTTAGGAGCTCAGACAAGCTGGTTTGCAGGCAAACAAAACCTGAAGCTGTGAAAGTGTGAGGCAGTCAATGCAGTGTCTGGCAGCACAGCCTCACCACCACCTTAATCCTCTTTCCCCTCTTAAATAACAAACTAATCAATTACATTTCCAGCCCAGCAACAACAGTCAAAAATGTAACCTTCATCATATACAAGGCAAGCATAATTGGGATTGTAATTTGAATCCAGCTTGACCAGCATGCAAATCAGAACAGCCTCAGTGAGCGTGCGGGTGCATGAGTGCATGTGTGTGCATGAGTGTGTGTGCTGGGTTCCTCCCAGGCAGGGGCAGTTGGAATTGCAGTCACACTGGGAGCACGGCGGGGTATTTCAAGGAAAAGGCCTGTGGCATGAGCGCTGGTTGCAGCAATCTAGCTCTGCAGGGAGTGCTATGGTGCTGAGCGCTACTCAAACAGGGCAGAGGCACTTTATGCAGTGCAAATTCAAGGCAGCCCTCCAGTTGTGTCAGGAAGTTGTATCACAACATCCCCAGCCACAGCATGTGAGCCTGATCTCCCAGCCTAGCGTTGCATATGCCACAGACCCTATAGGGATGAGATGACACAAAAATGAGAGGCCGTGGCAACCTCTGACCGTGGTGCCAGTGTGAATTCATAAGGGGTGAACAACCATAAGCAGTGAGAAAGTACTATCCCTTCCCCAGCGTACTTGTGGGCAAACCGAGTCATGGGGGGCTAAGTATGCTGTGCGATGGCAGAAGCAAGCCCAGAGCGCTCACTGAAAGCATCAGCCCAAGGCTCAAAAGCTATTTAAAAAGCAAAGTGAGTGCTATGAGACAAGCAGAGCAAAACTGCAAACCTCACTCTGCTGTCAGGTACCTCCAGGGTGCATCTGCATCCCCATGGCTGTTGTGCCAGTTCGCTAGAGGCTACAGCAGGACTAGAGGAGGGGCAGGGAGCTATTTAAGGGTGATCTAAGGTCTGAAATGGCTTCTGTATGAGACCAAGACTCTTCAGCTTGAGAAACAGAAACCTGAGAGGGGGACATAGCAGAGGTTTATCATTTGAGAGTGGCTGAGAGAAAATTAATAGGGAATGACCGCCTGCTGCTTCTTCCAATATTTAAGCTACAAAGCATCAAATGAAAACAGGGACAGATTCAGAACAAAGTAAATATTTCTTCATACAACACGAAGTTGAACAGCAGAACTCACTGCCGTAAGATGCTACGGATACCCCAAATTTCCTCAGGCTCAAAAAAGGTTTAGGAAAAACCCCTAAAGAACTATTAAATGCAGAAATCTCCACTTCAGGAAATTCCCGAACTACAGATGGCTGATGGTGAGGAGGGTATTCAGGAACACACCAACCTGCATCCCCCTGTTTTTATACTCCTTGCTAGGCATCCTCTGTTTAACCACTGCTAATTCAGGATCCTGAGGGAAAGAGACCTGCAGTCTGGGCCTGAGCTCTCCTTACTTGTCCTAAAGGCCAGGAGCTGAGAATGTTCCTATTACTGGGCACTGGGATGACATCAAGGAGATGCGCTTAAAGCACAGAATTTGAGTGACTAGTGAGGGGGTCTCTGTCTGCTTTCTATTTTTCCCGTTTCTCATCTTAGGAGAGATTTTTGGGAAAACTAAGTCAGCCATACTGCACTCAGCTAGTTGCAGTTGGCAGCACCATATACACCTGTGTTCAGGTTAGAAGTAAGTTAATATTCTTCTGAGAGGTGCTAATATCCACTGGGATGGGATAGAGGAATCCTCCTTCCAAGCCTCAAAACCACAGCTTGTGGTCACTGTGAGAGGCCCCGCAGTTCCCACTCTGTCCTACCCAACAAGCTCGTGAGCTGACCTGTCTCCCTGTAGAGTTTTCAGGTGCCCTTGCCACTGTAGCAAAGAGTAAAGGGAAGGTGAGGACACACCTGTAGATTGGTATCCCCCAGGTCTTGCATCCTCACCTACTGGCTCAGTCTCTCCTAGGGCTGCACAGGACCAGAGGATGCAGCCTCTGATAGAGTCTGCTCTTCCCAAGCAAACTCCTGCCTCCTCCCCCTACACACAGCAAACCTTGTCGACCATCTTAGCTATAGAAATACACCTACTTGCTGTCCTGTGCCCTCTGAAAGCGCACACACTGATAGGACAGGATTATCTCCTCTACAAAGAGCTGCCAGCCAGCCATTCTCCTTCAGTAAAACCAAGCAGAGCATTGGCATGTTTCTCATTAGCTCCTATTATTCATGCTATTGTAGTGTTTCCAGTTTTAAAGCACAGAGACAAGAGACAGCTGAACTGTTCCTGCAACTGTTTGTTAAGAGGATTTGATCTGTGGCAGGATATTTTCAAGTCACGTGCAGAGGAGACAGTATCCTGGTAACAGTGCCATCCTCTGAGGCATTTGCTTGCCCTGCTTCTCCCACCGCCTCAGAACAATGCACATGGTCTTATCCCCGCCTAAGCATAAACTGCAGATTATGTTTCCTTCTCCTGACTCTTGGAGATAAGGTGCGAGACAATTCATTTATTAAACTGATCCTTTGGTTACAAACCCCACTATTGCCGCTTCTCCTTTCAGCAGCACTCACAGAATAGAGCAGACAGAAGCCCAGATCCCAGGCAGCCTGTCCAGTTGCCAGACGGCAGGGGAAGGCCACCACGCAACCCTCCACTGACACCTTTACCCATGGCTCCAGCCAGAGAGTTTTTGTCCTTCCCTTTGCTCCCAGTGACACTGCTACAGCCATAACACTGCACCCCATACAAGTGATTTTCTCTTGAGCCAGCTTCTCTCAAAGCTCTCCAACCAGATCCTGAAGTCCTTACTCAGCATCTACTCCCTCCAAAAGGGATTAGCCTGAGTAAGACTCAGCAATATCTCAGGATCTGTCGATGCTAATTTCTCTCTTGAAGGTGCTTAGCTAGAATAGGGAGGGGAATAATAGGGAGATGGACAGTCAGGGCTTTTGTCTGATCAAACATTGAGGAAAACTCTGAGAAGGGCCTATTGTGGTTAGAGACCCACGCAAACACTGTGACAAAATTGATGCATTGGCCAGGCTGCTTTAGAGTCCTGTCCCATTTTGTCCCTGTCTCTTCAAGCCAGTCACCCATAGAGTACTTGAAAGAGGCTGCAATGATGCAGAGCACCCACAACTCCATCGCCATTCACGGCTCTGAGGAACACTGAGAAGGAAAGCGAACCTTGCTGGCTCTGTACAGCAAAGAGCCATGGCCATCCTGTTCCCCCAAAGGGAGGACCCCATCATCACAAGAACAGATTGTTCTGCAGATGCATCGGATGACACTTGTCTCATGGATGCACAAGGCAGTGGGAACCCCAGGCAATTCCTATATCTGTGCGTCCTCACAGTACAGCTGCCAGACACTCCTGCTCTGTGTGCAGGACTTGCAGTCCGTCATGGGCCCCTGAGCTCCATGTGGTGACAGTCCTGGACAGAAGTGAGCCCACGGCCCCAGCTCCAGAAAGTGGAAGGTCAGGCTGAGCCACTGGTTATACTGGGAGCACAACTCAGCTGCCTGCAAAATCGCAGTGGTTGGAGATGGGATCCAGGTTTTGTTCTTTACCATCCTGTTGGATGGCAGCAATTCTGTCTGAGGAGAAGCATGTGCTGAACTTGTTGTGCACTGCTAGGGGAAGGAGGGATGCATACGAGGGAAGCACTTCCACCTACAGCGGGTAAGGAATGGTGCCAGCATCGTCCTCTCAGTTGCAGATGATGGGTGGTGGGCAAAAATTCCTGTCACTTTCTAGATTCATAAAAACACCTCTCTGGGTCCAACAGCAGACTGATAGAAAACACAGCCCACAGAAGCAGTCCCAGCCAGATGGCGTGTTTTGAACCGCTATTAATCTTGACAACCTTTTGCAGGGTTCAGAGTTTGCCCGGGGAAAGGGAAAAAAAAAAAGCTCCCCAAAACGCCTGGACGCGAGGAGCGGGATCCGCTTCTCCTTTGTCTCCTCCGGCAAGCGCCTCCCGGCAGCGCGGAGCCGGCGGAGGCGGGCGCGGGGCCCGGCAGGGACCCCATCCTCGGGCGGGGCCGGCCAGCCCCCGCCGCCCCCGGCACCTCCCC
>VZTV01099703.1:288-11985 GCA_013400875.1 Anhinga rufa
GAGATGTCAGTATGTATACCAAACATTTTGCATGATCAGTGGGAGATACAGATTCTTATTTATGAGATTGGTTCTTATATTTACATTTGGACATATTTAAAGTTTCTCAATATCTTGTGGCTGGGGAAAAAAAATCTGCTGTTGAGCCTCTGACTAATTGTGTAAATAGTTTAGTATAACAATATAGCAGCATAAAATTCTCTTCACAAATACGTACTCACTTTAAAAGGATCCAGCTATACTTTCCCCACTTCTGCAGAGTATTGCTATACCTTACAAGGAGCCCAGCTGATTTCACAGGAACCACTAATAGATTAATACTTGATGCATGAAAAGTGGCATTCATCTTTGAAATGAATTCAGCTTTGATTGTGATCTTCCCTTAATATATTTCTAAAAAGAATGAATTTGCTAGCATAAGTATTCAACAAAACAGCTAATTTAACTTAATCTTGCACTGTCTGTATTAATAAAAAGCAAATTTCAATTTGTAATTATGTCTCACTGAAAATCTGACTCTTCATTTGAAGAAATGGGATGTGTGGAGACAGAGATAAAGTAACCATTGTCTGGTCGAAATCCAGTTGCCCCCTGGAGCAGCCTGCTCTTCTCCAACCTTTATACGGAGAGACCAGGCACTGAACTTTGTTCTTCAGGGTTGGTGCCCAAAGTTATGCTGTATGAATTACCTCTATCTATCAGAGAACATGTGATAGGAGGCAATCCCTGCACTGAAAAGATTATTAGAATATGGTGTGAAAGGAAATAGACAAAAAAGTATAGCCTTTTTAAAGAACCTGGTCTGGGTTAATAACTTGAGTGGTCACTTACACTCCAGGAATTGAGACAGCTCTCCAGCATGTAAGGATTGAGCCCAAACTCAACTCCATGTAATGCCTTTACTCACAAAGCCATCCTTTAGGGTGACAGAGTGCTATATACCAATACATAGCATTGCAAACCTTGGAAATAGCTCATGGCTTTAAAATGTGGCTAACATATATCTGTTGTGTTTCTATAATGCGTGTGCAGGAACAAAAGCAGCCAGCACATAATGGGACCAAGAGAAATGGGCTAGGAAAATCCAAATCTGATATATGCTTTAGAGAGAGAGCATAAAACGTACTCACCAGACATTGGCCTTCTTACCACACTATATGAGTAGTAGATCGTGTACTGCTCAATTCTATTATAAATGTTACGAGTCTGAACTGAATTGAGATGTACTGATACTGGCCCAGCAAGAAAATTGTTCATTCATTCTGTCTGACTCTTTGTCATAGCATGTGAAAAGCACTATTCTCAATTGCAACTAATAAAGTACAATGTAATGTGAAAAAATGGGCTGGCAGAAACCACATCAAGTTGCAATTGGAAATGACAGTGCGTCAAGCAAAGGCATCCAGTGATGTTGCTATAGTTCACCTTCCCCAGTGTGATATATTTGACTGCAGAGTCAGTCAGGAATTTAGCAAAGCAGCATGTATGACTCCTCTGTGGACTGCAGTGAAACCAGCAATGCTCCTGGAAGCTGAAAAATGAATCATTATTTTCCATGGTTCCTGTTTTATGGTCCTATGGAGTCTTTCCTTAGTCGCAAAGGGCTGTTTTATATAGGAGTCCTTTACAGTTCATTAGGTGTTTAAGATGAAATTATGTAATGTCTAATGTTTAAAAACTGCACAAGATTCAGGAGTGCTGAGAGCAGGAGGCAGCAGTTTTGGTATGAACTCAATATGGAGCTTTAATAAAATTAGTAAAGACAACAGAGTATTGAATTAGACTATGAAGCTTATTGCTGCCGGGAACTGCTGAAGCTGGGAGCTCTGGAGATCAGCCATTGATGTGGATTTCAGAGTATATTCACTGTTGTATTGTTAATTTTTTTAAGAGGGCTGTTAAGCTACATACCTGGGATTTTAATAGATATATGTGATTCAGCAGACATACATGGAGAAAGCAAAAGATACCTCATCTTCCGGTTGAAATCTCTTACATTTTCTTTGGAGGGTTCCAACAGGGGCCTCTGAGACCCTTAGATCTAGTCTAGTTGGAAAGTGCTGTATTTAACATATAAGTTATGATGCATACTTGTCCTGTGAAAAGCTCTTGTTTTTGATGAAGATCTTAAGACTTTTCCCATTTCGCCTGATTTTTTTCAACTTTATTGACCACCTGCCAGCCTACCGCAGTTTCACTGGAGTAGCACAAGGCAGTGAGAGTGAAGTGTACTTTTTCCGGTATCCATAAGTATCAGTTCTGGGACCCGAGGAGGCTGTGCAAGCCAGCAGTTTGTTCCAACCTCCTGTTAGATTGAATGGCAGAAATTAATATTTTTGTTTTCCTTTTTTCCATTTAGAAACGTTACTGCATCTCAAAGCTAGGAGCAATTTGGATCAGCTTTAACGATCGCTTTAATGGTTTGTACTGACAGTCTGTGTTTCTTCCAGGAGCAAGATAATATGAGTGATATTTGTTTGCCAGACTGTGTTGTCACTAGCAGTGGCTAGTGTTTTTGGTTTGGTTTTTGGAAATGGAAAAAAAATGAATTCCCTACTAATTACTCATGTTTTTTTGAGGGTATAAGTTTCTGAGAACCACTAGGCTTAATAGAGGATACTTGGAAAAATACATATTTTGGGGCCACATGTGAGACCACTTGCAGAAAGTCACTAAAAAAATACTTAAAACACAAGTTATTTTGCTTTATGTTTGTAATGCTGCCTTGACCAGGTGTTTGTGGTAATAGGAATGATGGAGCTTGGATGTTAGGGCAATGAGAAAAGCCAAATATTGTAGAAAGTTTTAGTTTGGCAGTTACAGTTGTTCTGCAGTACAGCTCTAATCCAAACATGTTTTGGATGGATCTTAGTGGATCAGGTTTTGTGGGTCATCTTTCAAGACCTTGGCTTTTGTTTTGGGTTCAAAACAACGCAGCAGGATTTTGAAGAGCTCACTCTGCTTTTACAACTCTCTACAATGTGCTTACAGTGGAGTACCTCAGATGAAGATTTGCTTTTTTAGGTACTTAAGAGAATTCAAAAATCATGAAAATGCTAACTTTGGTGGTGAATGCCACCACCACAGCTCAGAACTGTGTGGAAAACTGAGCCTCCCCTAGACTTAGCTGTAGATGAAAAGGCTCGGGGCAGGGGCGGGGGGCAGGAAATCCAACAAAATGACATAAGCTCTTAAAACCTTTGCATGGAATTTCTGTTTTCAGCTTCTGTTTCCTTTCAACTACTTGTATGTTGCTCTGTGAAGCAGCAACTGTCAACTCCTTTGGTACTGCAAAACCTCATCCTGATTAGTTTTAAGATGTGCTCCTCTTCTTACCACACTTCCTTATTACTGACACTTGCAGTGCTTGTTCTGAATGAATATGACCCAGACTACCTACTCCTGAATGTGTGTTTAAATGAGGACTCTACCATATTTGAGTCAACCACAGGATGGCCTCTGTATCACAGACCTTTTCTTAAACAGCCTTGCCAACATTGACCTAGCGGGGAATACGTCAAAGCCTCATAAGTATCTCCAGTTATTTCTCCCGTATTGGCGTCACCCCCTCATGTTTTCTCCTGCACATCCTCTGTTGGAAAAGTGATTTCCTGAGGTTTCATTCAGTATTTGCGTGGAGTCGTTTGGCAGGCTCCAGATGTGGTTTGCCCTAAGGCAGGCAACTTGGGTTTCTCAGATTCCCTGCCCTGAACAGTGGGGATTGTGAGCCCAAAGTTGGCCTGTATTGAAAACCTGAAATCTCCTCTTCCTAACCCCCTCTTCCAGCCACCTACTGAGCCTGGGGACATACCAGCCACACAGTCAGAGGAGATTCTCCTTGGGGAATAGCTTGCCCAGTTTGTATTGTTAAAACTTAATGAGTTCATGTGATTGACTCTGATGCAATTATTTCTTAGTGATGTATAACAAGTAGCTGTTCTTAGAGGCTTATAAAATGTTCCAGAGCTCCATTAATTTTCCCTTCATTAGCTATGTAATTTTGCTAATGACCCAAGGTATTTAGAGGCATTGTGTCCTGTGAGAATTATGAGTTTGACTGTGAGGCCTTATGAAAGAGTTGCACGCACAGCTCCATCCCATCTTACTATCAGAAATTCGTTCTGCCCTGCTGCATCTAATTGTATTTTTTTACTTCTGTACTGAAGTAGAGTCATCTCCTATTGATAAATGAATAATTATTTCATATATGAAATTACACATTTAATGGAAGTTTGAAGTGTTAGAGTGTTAAATGATTAAATTTGTTAATTGTGTAATATTGCTGGGCATAATGATGCATTTAACTATTAACAGTTTTCCACTGCATTGCCTTTTAAATTCTCATGTAGTGTATTATACATTCTTGTTGCCTTTTCATCAAGTGTTAATAATTGTGGAAAAGAAAGGTTAGGGTCTGGAAAGGGAAGTTTCCCAACCGCGATAGCAGGAAGAAAAATGATGTGTGTCACTGGAGACCCCAGTTGATATTGCAGGATCTGAGAAGTATATGGTATCAGAAATATTTGGAGAAATGACTTGTTAAGATTCATTATACAATCTCCCCTTAGCTTTTTCATTTTCACAGTATAAAATAGCAAAAATAGCAGAGGAAATTACAAAGAAGTGGTGTGAGGAACAACATAGGCCGTAGTTCCAACTTCAGTCTGTCTGAACAGCTCTTGGTGTCTATCAGCCCTGGAGATTCATGTGGGATTTGTCACATTGCCTTCCTGTGACATGAGCAGAGGAGAACTCGCGTGAGACCTGGGCTCTGCTATACTCGGCAGTGTGGAGCTACCATAATTTGCCTGGAAGCAAAAGGTTTTGTTTCCAAATTCTAATTAATAGGGTGTGAGGCAGAGAACAAGTCTGTGGCCTCTGCTGTTAGGCTGGCGCTTGCGGAGATATGACAAGGGCAGCCCCAGCTGGCTTGGCCAGTGCTGCTGCATGGGAACGTGGCTGATTTCTTAGCTTTTCTGGAGGGAACAGCAGCGACGGGACCCCAGTGGCAGCATAAGTACCAAAATCCATCACAGGGAGCAGCCATGCCTGGGCGCAGCCACTTCTCTGCAAGTGGGGGGGGATAGATGTGACCAGGGGAATGCAGGGAGTAGGCGGCACAACTGGAGATAATGCTGAATTTATGTCCCACCCCAATACCTCGTCAGATGGTGCTTTCAGTTTTTCACGTCTGCAGCTTATACCTGTAAGAAGCTGACTGGCCTCTGTGTTTTGGGTGCGAGACAAAGGTTTCCAGAAGGGCTATCTCTCCTGATACTGAAGTAAATTGCCTTTCATAGATCAAGCAGATCAGGAAACATCATATCACTGTTAGACCAAAGTTGAAACAATCCCTAGAAAAGCCTGAAAAGCCTCAGAAACTGACTTAAACATTATCTTTGAAAGGAAAGTCGTTTTGCTTCAAGATTATCATCAAAATTTAGATGCTGTACATTGTACTAGGATAAAGAGGGAATTTGGCAGATGAGCTTTTGCCTCTGGAACCCCCAGATGACTGGAACAAGCTTCCCTTTCAGCTTAAATCAGCAAACAGCATAATCTCCTTTAAGCCTGGGGTTTAAATGGCTGTTTGAAGGAGGATTGTGCAAAATCTATTTCCAGTAATATGGTTACTGGAGCTAAAGAGTATGTGTTTTTTTCTTGAGATTTTGGATGTCCCTGTGGTGTGCATTAAATTATTGTAAGAATTCTGCAGTTGATGGCTTTCACTTATTCTTTAGATATATGAACCAGTTGCTTTTATGTAAAGCTGAAGGCAGCTCCTTGGTTCTTGGACACTTCTTTAAATGCAGTAAGCAGAGTAGCTGTCAGTACCCTGAATGGTCACTTATGCTGGCTGTAAGAAAGGCAGATGTGTTTGTCGTGCTCATCAAGAGTCACAGTTAAAGTTTCCTCTTCTGCCATGTCTAATACCAGCGGGAGAGTCATTCATCTCACTAAGTCAACAGCAGCAACCTTTCCTCCATCAATGAATCAAAGATTAAAACACCACAGATTTGAAAGCAAAGGCATTGGGGGGAAGAGGAAATGGGATTTGTGTGTTCTGGTCGGATTGGGGCTAAGAGAAGTGGCCACCCCACCATATGGCTGTCCTGGTATTTTGGGATACGCAGAAGAATACTTTTATTCTCACTCTCATGTTGCCTGTTCTTTGTGGTAAACGCAAGGCAGCAGTGGGTTTAAACCTGTGTAAGCGAAAGCCTGAAGTGTCTTACAGTTCCTGTAAAAGGGGAAGCACTTAACCAGGAGTTGTCATAAGTGGTATCTATGCTGGTAGCTAACAAGAGGTTGCCCAAGAATTTTTCTTAGTTTTCTATCTAGTTTGAAGAGCTACCAGCCAACTGTGCAGCTGGCTGGCGGGGGCAAAACATTAATTTTGCACTTGGATGACTCCAGCGTTTGCTGTCAGGGGGACTGCAGCAAGCAAAGAGAAATTAATGTTAATGGAGTATGACTGCCTGATCATTTAAAGCAGGCTGCTCTGGCGCTCGCTGAGCCACCAGCTCTCCTGCTTTTGGGATCTGCACAGTGTCTCTGGGTGGAACTGGGCAGCTCCGTGAGGCATCCCAGTTTGCCTGACAACAGCTGTAACATCTGTATCTCAGATGATGCAGCTGTGTCCTTAGTGGTGTGTCCTGCTTGGAGTATGTGTTCCTGGTGACAATTGCTTTTCCATCCCGGCTGGTGGAGTTTGAAGACTTGGCTTTTATGAAATAAAGGCCTGAGTAGGCTGTGCTTCCACCCCTCCTGGGTGGCCCAGTCTGGTCCAGCTCAGTGGAAGCTGAGGCCTTTTGCTCTTGAGCCTTCTCCGTTTTTTTTGGGCATAGTGTTCCTGAAAAAAATTGCCTGTTTGTGGGTTTCAGTGACAGTTATCTTCATGAGAGATTAACTGTGTGAGTATTTATATGGGGTACTAGCAAAGAACTTTCCTGCAAAGCTGCAGGCAACACTCTCAAATATCTGAGCTAAATTACGGGTTTCTGCAAATAAAATACTCCCTGTTCTCTGCCTCCGCTAGAGCAACTGACAGTGGTTCTGCCAAGACGTAAACACTGAAAGCACATTCCTTGCTAGGTTTCCACATCTTTATTGCTTTTGTTTTCAATGGGAGGGAGTACCTGTGGACAGTTCTTCCTTCTCTCCTGCCTTCCCCTGCATCAAGGTTGAAGGCAAAAGCTGGAACTACCTTTTATAGTTCTCCAAGGGAAGGTATATCAATTAATGTTACAATAATGTGATAATTATCAATGGGAGAAGAATTTTTTTTAAAATAAATTAAGATTTTATTTTAAAACAAATGCTAGTTCATTCACATTCTCATGAGCACCTAGATGCATGTGTCCAAGTGGGCAGGCCAGCATCTAGGCACCAAGGCATGCTTCCCATGTGCCTGGACAGGATTCCTGGAGACAAAGCAGAGGACAAGGTATGCTGGCTATCTAGTTCTTGTTATGTATCCTGCATCCTTCCAGGCTTGGTTGAATATGTGCTGGTTTTGAATGTGCCTGTTGTACCTTTTAGATCTCACAGTAATTGTGATCCTTCTGTCTCTTGTGTCTCACTTCTCTCCATCATTAGGATTTACTTACTTTTCTTAGCTGGGTGTTGTCTTGGCTCTTCCCTTCTTCTGTGTCTTACCACCACCATCTCTTAATGGGTTTAGTCTCTACTTAGTATCCTTTATTTTTCTCATCCGGGAGTCCCTGAGAAGTTGACTGTAGAGTTGTTGGATCATGACCTGCCGTCAGCATCCGCCACCCTTATATTTCTTCTTTGGCGGTTCCTTCTGGTGCTTTCACACCCATGCCTTCCGCTTCACTCCCCATGCATACTGCTGCCAACATTTCTATTACGTATTTCTACCAGGTGACCACATTAGTTCATTCTGTACTATTACGCAGCGCTGTACTCTGCTGTGGAGATGACTGCGTTCCCTTGCAGCCTATTGTGAACATGGCAAGTTGCATGAGCACTTAATTTATTTATCGTTTCATATTTTAAATATTTAAGTGAATTGCTGGCACTGCACGGATAATATCTGTAGATCTTAACAACTGATCATGTATGGTTATGGTAATCTGGAGAAAATGCAAATTAACTATGAAAATGCTTCGTCTATAAATAAAACCATTTAGCTTCAAAGCAATATTGCCATGGAAATTCTTCACTGATAAAGTATGTGAGTGAGGCTTTTCTCATTTAGATTTCCTGAGCCTTTTTATTTTATGTTGACAAGATGCAGGAGGAAAAAAACTGTAAACTCAATATTGCATATTTAAAATATGGTATTTTATTTCATTTCATCTTCTTAATTCCAAATCTTTCCATGAATTAAAATTTATGACAAATGAGGAAAAGGGGATAGGAAATGTTATTGTTGACAAGGACTATCCAAATCCAGTGCTCACTGAAAACTTTTGACTTTGTTTCCTGCAGGCTTTACTCCTATATTTGTAAATACTCTTCTAATGAATATTTCTCAAATGCATTCAGAAAACTGTCTCTGAACCACACACAAGAAGGAAAGCCCCTAAGTGAGGGTATCTGAGAGAAAACATACTAAACAGATCTATGAGAGTGGTGCCCATTAAATCCAATCGCCATGCATGCAAGATTCAGTGTGTGCCAGTCTTGCTAGCACTTACTTTTTGTTTGGGCTCTGTGGGCAGAACTGAGCTCCGTGCTACACCAGCCTCACTAGAAGAGTTACTAGCTAGAATGAGCCAGTTAGAAGCTAGCTTAGATGTTGCTGTACAGTTTCATTGTGTCCTGAGTCTTCCATGCATTGTGCCTAGTAATCCTTATCTAACAGGGTTAATAATTAGCACCTTATTTTGCTTTTCTGAAACTATAATTCTGCTGTTATTACTGTATTTGTGTGATAGCAGTTCACTCAACAGTACTGACTTTCTCTACATTAGGTATAGGTATATCATATTTCTGTGGGATTATTCAAAGCACCTGATAGTGTTTCTTCTGACAAAGTTTCTGCTAAATCATGTTGTGCTGGACTGGATATAAAGCTGGCATAAAGTTACTCTTTAAATAATTTAGTTTCTTTTTTATGGGAACTGGCAGATTGGAACCTTACCAATTCAGTGCTTTGCATCCATGACGCCAGTGCTTTTTGGTTTCATAGGAGGTATCTGTAACCACATTTACCCTCTCCTAGAATGACAATTTGATACCGCAGTCTCTAAATCCTATCAAACTTTGTGTTCTGAATCAAACTTGGAGATTGCTGGATGAAGCTCTAATACGGAGCTATGCAGGTCTTATCATACTTTTTATCCTGTGTCTCTATGGGAGCTGTTCTCCATGTGGAAACTTCTTACACAGTTGCACAATCTTCAAATAGATCGGGATGTACAATGGTGCGGCAATACGAATGAAAGTCATCTAACAGCTTATTTCAAGGTATGGGGAAAGCTTTGTTCAATTTCCATTTTTTAGCATACATTAAAACCAATCAAACCAGCCCATCAGTATTATTGGTAGAAGACTAGCGTCTTTATGAATTAGTGATCAGCAGTTAAGATAACACTTTCCTTTATTGATCACAGACTGCTGCATTAAATTAAAATGAGAAATAATTTCATGAAATTAAACTCGGCTTACTGGGGGTGACCAAGCATGCCATGCATACTGTTAATATCACCCAAAGGAAAACTTCAGATTGGTAATACATGCGTTGCACCATCCGCCCTTCTCACAGCAGGATCTGGCCGAGTGCCTCTGCTACCTTTGCGTGCGCACAGATTGCTTGTCCCAGCGGCCATGGTTCAGTGCTAGAGGAGTGTACTGTTAGCTGCTGGCATTCTGCACGTGATTTTATCTTCCCATGGTAAGGAGGTGTTATCTGCTTTGACTGAATTAAGTGCATTGCTGACCCATCATGAAGCCCTCTCAAAATCCATGCTGTGAACAGCAAGAACCCTTGGGTTTTTTATCACTAGAAGTAGGAAAGCAGTGTAGATCCTCATGGCTCCTTAGCAGAACTGAAGAGCTGATTTGCTGTCAGAAGTGCAAGTTCCCTTGAGAAGTTCATGTCTAACAGCTGAGGGAGGAAAGCTTTGTTGATAAGATAGCTGATTTGAAAAGTATTGAAGCATTCAAAAAGGACTGTTCAACTTGACACACAAAGCAGAAAGCAAACGGATTTTCAGCTCCTTTGTGACCTTGGGAGTTTTGGTTGCTTTCAGCACACCCCTTTTGGCTGGATTTGCCTTTCCTCAGCAGATGGTATTACTCGTTCCTTCAGCGAGCCTCAGTCAGAAATATCACAACCTTATTGGTTTACTGGTGAGCCACAAGGTTATTTCACTCTAACGATGCTTGATTTCTCTTTTTCTCACGTGCAGAAATCAAAGTATTCCCATACCTATCTCTTAGCAGTTGCTTCTCAGTTTGTTTCCTTTTCAAGTGGAAATCTGCAGTTTTGTCACCCTTTGAGGATGAGATGAATGATCACCAGCCCTTTGCCAGGAGTACAGGCAGCCTTGTCTTCTGTACTCTGCTGAGCTGTGCAGCAGTAAATTAGACCACCGCTGTCTTTTGTGGGGAAATGCCAATATGACTCCTCTCGTGTCCCCAGGTGCCCCGGGCAGGGGAAATAATGAAAGCCA
Source organism: Anhinga rufa (assembly GCA_013400875.1). NCBI lineage: Eukaryota > Metazoa > Chordata > Aves > Suliformes > Anhingidae > Anhinga > Anhinga rufa. Next base: position 10,935 of record VZTV01099703.1, read on the forward strand.
CTTTTTCTCTTTTCCTCTTTCCCGAGCACATGAATTGCAATAGTGAATTGTCCTCTAACCTTTTTTTTTTTCTGGAAAAATATGACGTGTTTTATATATGATAACTTCCGTAGCATTTTTGAGTACGATCTTGATCGAATCACGTTCAGTTGTACTGATTGCTGTGCGTACGCGTAAAATGATCCCTGTCCTTGTGGCTGTGAAGGTCAAATAGCAAAAGAAAAAGTGTCTTTGAATGTGTGGAGAAAAGAGAACATCCGAACAGAAAATGTGTTTCTTCAGCCTCTGAAAGCTGTTCTTTTGACTTGGTGATGCTTATTTTCTGCACAAGCCGGGTGCTTGCTGGCATGTTCCTGACTGCGTCGAGGGTTTCTTTTTCTGATAAGGAATTAATCACATTTCATATTGGTGCAAAGTTCTGTATTTGGTGATGAACATTGAGCCAGAAGCAGCTCACATATTATGGTCTTTTGACTTAATGTATGAAATTCAGCTGAATGAAGATTGATAGTTTTGCATATTTTTAGCCATAAGATCACAGTTTCTCTGACTTTGTTTAATCTAAATTCATGGGTTGGTTTTGTGTATATGTTCTTCTCAGGAAACAGAAGCTTTAGTGCTTTAGAAGCTTATATAGGTATGGCTTTACCTTTTAAAAACATTAATAGTTTTGGGTTGGGGGAAAGATCATTTATATGTACATAGTAGCTCTCTGTTGGAGGCTGAAGGGCAGAAGAGAAATACAGTGAGAGCTGTAAGCTGAACTAGTTAAAATCAAAAATTAAACTGGACAGAGTTTTCCCCATAGATAGCAGACGTGTTACTTTATCTGCTGAAAATCCCACTGAACATTGATTTTTATAATGTAGGAACGCTTCTGACAGCTAAAGCTGCCTATAAAACTTTTATGTCACCATTATTACTGAATCATCTCTTGAAGTGTACGCTATATATAGTGATTTTTTTAAAGCACTAAATTGTATTCAATGAATTTTCTAACAACTAGACGTTCCAAATGAATTTTCCTTTATTTCTTTTTCTTTTTTTTTTT
>VZTV01099707.1:9928-29869 GCA_013400875.1 Anhinga rufa
TCCTGGAGGACCCATGTTTTCCTGCCTTGTACAGGAGGAAAAGTCATGAGATGCCCAGAAGGATGTTTGAGGTTGGTACTGCTCATACAACGTATAGCCTCTCTTGCGGGTCTTGCAGTGAAGATGGCAGCTGCAGGTTGGCTATCAGCCCATTTCAGCTCCCGGCTGCAGTCTGGGTGCTCATGGCTATATCAATAATGTGAGTGTGCAGTTTTTCAAACAGCATTGGATTTTCATTATTGAAAACAGAAGAGTTGTTCGTATTTATTTTTTCTCAACACACGTTACTGAATCTGCCAAGATTTTCAGTTCCGCTCTGTGGCGTTTACGTGTATGTATCTAATGGTAAAATTTGAAAGAAGGGCAAATTGGTCTCAACCTCAAAGTATCTAAGAACATAGCTTTTGAATTTAAGTGATAGTAACTTAGTTTCAGAAATATGATTGTTCTCTTTGTGATCTTAATATGATGATCTTGATTTAATCTTCACATTTTATTTCCAAACAGCCTCTAAGGTAATTTACTACAGTGTCACTAGTCTATTACATAAAAAGTAACGTACTAGTCTAGTACATAAAAGTCCCAACTATTTTAAAAGGATGGTTAAAAGGAGATGTTATCTTAATGACCACTGGGTTATGCTGAATTTCAGACACCCTTTAAGATACTACAGAATTATCCCCCTGTCACAAGAGGGATTGGTAAGTGAAGTAGAAGTTGAGCAGATTCAAATAGGTCCAAACAGTATACAGAGTGGGATGGTGAAGTGGCAGAGCTGGGATCGCCCCGTGGAGATAGATATTGTTGGGTCTGTAATCTTTAATATCAGGTGTGCTTATTTAAAAATATAAAGTGTATTTCTTGGTGTTTTGGAGATAAATACATTATTTGCAGTGTGCATATTTTGAAACTTGTGGTAAAGCTCCAGGTAAGGAAAATACAACACTCTTTCTAGCATGATTATCAATTAATCTGATACTGAAGTCATGGTAGTGCCTTCAGAAAGGCTCAGCTTAAGTTAGTTACTCAACTTAATTCAGTTACTGAATTACATACTTTTACTTAAATGTGTATGTCAAAAGATATCTTTTTTTAAGCAGTGCTTTTTTCCCCAAAATATTTCTTAGAGAGTTCGTGTGGGAGCCATATGTGTACAAAATCACCAAGAATATTCCAAAATGCTAATGTTTGTGTCATGCGGATTACTTAATTAGTATAGAGTTCTCAGCTAGTCAGCCAAAGAAATGAGTTATGTTGCCTAGACTGGTCTGTCAGTGACAGGTAATATGTGCAGTCATCATTGACGAGGGGAATGATACAAGTAATTGAATTAGGAAGGTTTATTTTTGAAGAAAAAATGAAACATCTGAAATGGTTTTCTGTTTTAAAATGTTTTTGTAATAAAAGACACAGTTTGTCAGTTGAGTAAAACCATTTAATAGTGTTTAGTGGCTCCTCATTTTACATATTCATAGACTGAAGTTAGGCATCACCTCATAGCCCTGTAGCTCTCCTCCCCACAAAGAGAAGTGGATAATTGTCAGGATGGTCGAAAGCTGTGTTACTCTGCTTTTCTTCAGGGCGTATACCTGAACTGCCTTGTTTGGGTTTTTGTTTTTGGTTTGGTGTTTTTTTTGTTCGGGGTTGTTTTGGTTTTGGGTTTGGGTTTGGGTTTTTGTTGGGTTTTTTTTTGTAAACACCCCCACCCCACCCCACCCCCCCCAAAAAAATAGACGAGGTTTGAAGTGGTCTACTGTATTTACAAAATTTTTGCCTTCTCCTTACATCTCCCTCTAACAGAATCCAGTGTCCCTGTTACAGACCGGGGATAGGTATTAGGCAAATTGTTGTTTTGTCAGTGTATGAATGATACAAACTACAGTGTTGATATCTCAGAAGCTCTAGTCAATGTTAATTTTATTTTAAATCATCCCAGATAGCATAATTCTCCTTAATTATTTAATTCCTAAATTATTCTTTACTTGATTACTTTGAAGGGGTTGCAAATAATTTTGTGAGTCCTTATTTTACCAAGTAACTTTTCATGATTCCATGCATCCCAGTTTTTAGCATGTAGCCATGATGCTTATTGAAAATAGTACACTTAAGTATTACTTAACATTTCCTAGGGTCACGCATTTTATAATTTGTAAGAGAAAACATAGATCTGGCATTTGAGCTGCAATGCTCTTATTTCCTTTGAATTACTCCTAATGTACTTCAGTATTTGAATAAAAGGATGGGTAACGTATTTTTTGCTTATTGTCAACTATCATCACTTATTAAAAAAAACATGTTTAGAGACTTTTTATGGAATTGGGGCTCTTTTTTGCAGGATTTTATGTAGGTATGAAAAAATCGGTAGCTTTTATTTCACTTGTGCCTGGATGTAAAAATATTAGAGGACAGAAGTGCAATCCATACACTGAAAACAGTAGCCAGAATCAGGATCTGACAGCCTGGAAGAGGCGATCACAGGAGGATCTTGTGGCAGAGGTTTTATTCTAGTACTGCAGTTCTGGTGTCTTCAAACTAAGTAAGTCAGTAGGGGCCAGGTCAAGGGCCCGCTGAATTTCTGAGGAGGTGGCTCCAAGTAGTGCAAATCGGCATTATTACTGGTCTGGGATAGCACCTGCTGATTTACTGTGGCTCCGCATTTATGGGTCACGCTATGAACTAATATGAAAACAAGTATTACTTAACTACCTGAAATAAAAAATATCAATAAATATCAAAATATCAAATATCAAAATATCAAATATCAAAAATATCAATAAATATCAAAAAATATCAAATAAATCAATAAACTTTAGGAAGACGTAGTCCTTTTGAAACTTTTACTAGGAGACTGTTAAAAACCCCCAAACAACCCAACCAAAAAGTCCCAACCCAGAAAATTGAGGGGGGAAAAAAAGTCTGATATTATGTTGTTGTTTTTACACAGCTTGGAGTCCATATTCTAAATATACCTAGTTACAAAGAGTCAGAAGAGCAACTGGGGCTTAAATGCTGCCACTGTGCAGAGCTGCATTTATACGTGCATATTCGACCGCATGTCATCGCGCTGAGTTTGGTTCAGGAGTCTGCACGGTCCACCTACTGTAAATCTACACATTGTTCTGCTCGGCATTTCTAGCTGTGTTAGGTAATAACTTGGGAAAACAAAAATCTTGCATGGAAAAAAATCTGTTTCTTCGGAAACTACCAGTTGAGTGCTTGGACTGATTTTTAAACTCGTGTTGGCAAATATTAATTATCAGGTAATAAGAATGTGGTGAGCAAGACTCGGTGTCCTGTTTGGAATTTTCAGTTGGTGAAGTGCATTATTTAAATGGCTTGCGTTCTAAAGAAAAGGGTGACCTTTTAAAACGAGTAACTTTGTGCCAATTAGTTTACTGTTAGATAGTACTGGCGTTAAGAGTTGGTGATTCTTTTAAATTTTTTTTTTGTAGGCGGCCAAACATCTTTGTATGAGGGTTGTTTCACATATGCATATATTTTACTGACCCTCTTAATTTTTCCATCACTGATGTTGCTTGTGCTGATGCTGAGTTGCTCTTGGAAACCATTTCTTAGTATGGACATTCAGACTGTTTTTCAAGAAATTGTAATGCTTAATGAAAACAGTGTGTAGTGCAACAGCCAAAACACGTTATAAATATGCATGCTATTGGAGATTTCACTGAAGTGTTACAGTAATGCTACCTTTTGCCTTGGGATTGTTATATTATTGGGATAGTCTAAAAATAGCCAACTGTTGAGATNAGCCAACTGTTGAGATACTTGGGAGTTTTTGAATGAAAGCTTCTGTAGGCTTAAAAACTGCTTTTCATGGGAACGTTAGGGAAATCAGACACTGCTTGAATTGTCTTAAATTGTTGAAGAATAAGTAAACTTTCAAAAGACTGAATTGTGATCGTTCCTCTTCCTTGAAGTACTGATGGTTTTTCGTCAGTTGTAAATCTTAATTTTATACAGTGCTTAAATACTCTCTCGGTATATAGGCAGGAAACAAAGCTGTGCCTTGCCTTGAAAAGTCATGGAATTTCTTGGCTAAACACAATGAAATGAAAATGGTGAAACCTGAATGAGTGATCTAACCAACTTTAATTTTTTGTTGTAATTTTCTTCAAAGCTCCTAATACTGTCCGCTTTTTATGGCGCCATAGAAAGACACGGACAGATCAGAAAACTTAAGTTTCAAAATAAAATGTTTGGTTTCCTTTAAAAGCGCGCGTCAGATAACAGCACCTGCTACTTTTGCTGTAATACTGCAGTTTGAAAAGCAGGTCTGCGGACGAAGCTGCCTCCACAAGGGAGTTTTTACTTCTGATTGTGGGTCAATAGTAAGTGTGGAAGGTTTGCAGCCCTGACACTGTGGGCCATAGGAGGCTGTGCTGTTGCAGCAGGGAGGCTACGGGATGGGTGTTGATTGACAGCCTGAGGATACAGCAAATAGTTTCAGTATGGTGTGGCTAGTGAAGTTGAGAGGGCAAGTTTTGGAGAATTTCAGCTATGTCATGGGAAATGGCCACAGCCAGGCTCCTGATTAGCGGTAGAGTGCAAATCCTCTGGGTCATTGCCAGGGTTCAGGAGGGCAGAACACTGCTGGGCTATCAAATTGTTGCCATACTTTGTTTAAAGAGAAGGAAAGAAAAAGAAAAGGAAAAAAAAAAAGGAAACAACAAAAAAGATTACTTTTTTTGGTGTCAAGCATGCCATCATTTTAATGCTGCTGACATGTACATCCGAAGCAAGGCATGGGGACAGAGAAGGGCTTGAACAAGTGCATTTAAATACTGACGGTATTGAGGAAATCTGTGAAGTTAATAGCTGCTCAGCTGCTTTTTCTTTGCATTAAAAGAATTCTCTCATGAATCAGGGCTGATTTTTGCCTTATAAAATGTACCTACAGCAAGGGCAGCTTTAATGTATTAGTGATCCCAAAATGGTTTAAACTGATTTTTTCGGAATCTTAAATTGAAAGAAATCATGTGGCATACTGAGGGAATAGGGAAAAGTAGTATTTTACTTTTTTTTTACAAGTATCAGAAGTATATTCTGCAAGGATGCTAATTATGACTGTAGGCTAAAAGCAAAGTAGAAAACTGAAACTACTCTCAATACACTAAAATGCATTGAATGTTTCTTGTGTGAGGCAAGGCGCTGTAAATACCTGCTACGTTGGTCAGACCTGCTGTGGGTGTGATTTGTGAGTGCATGCAAGTAGAAGTTTCCTGGTTCTGGGACACTGCATTTTCCCAAGTCAAACCTCTTTATTCATTCACCTCAGTAAGTAAACAGAGGCGTTCTGTGGTTGCTTCCCAAACCACACTGCCACGTGTCTCCGAACGGCTCTCCTGCAAAGGTGCAAGTAGCGCGAGGTTGTGCCGCTGCTCCCCGAGACAGGTGGTGGCTGGCACCACGTTCTTGCCCCAGTCAAAACCATTCATTTGCCCCTCACCCCATTTCTCTAATGCTTCTGAATTACTCTGGGAGCAGGCTGTAGTTTGGGTTAATTTTAAGTACCAGCTTGTTTCACCATAGGAGCCCAAGGTGTAAGGAGTTAGGCCCTTTCTGGATCACTTCTCTGAAAAACACTGAACTGCGGGGGTGCTTTCTGTTAGGCAGACCCAAAGGGATGCCAGAGCTCTAGACTCGCTGGCATTCTTCCTTATCTGAAGTTGTAGTCTAAATGACTGCGCGGTGCTGCCCTCGCTGTCAGTCAGCCTGGCCTCTCATGCGGTAGCTTCCTCTGAGTGGCTGTGATGGCGGAGCACCAGGATGGGGACAGCTGATTGTGGAGCCTGCTTCTCTGCATGGGTAGGGAGGGAGGAATTCCCTGGGGGGGGGTAAGTCGTTTCACCTGGCTTAATTCTTACCTTACGCAGCCTTGTTTCTGATCCATGCCTAGGTACTTCTAGCATGCCAGCCGAGGCAGGGGCAGTTGAAGGGGTGAAGGCTGATGATGCCAGAACTGCAACTGAAAGGAATGCTGATCAAAGAGCCTGTGTGTCAGGCCCTGCCTAGTGCTGTGATTTATCTTCTGATGACTGGACTTTTTATTTATTTCTTTTCCCTCCCCTCACAATACTAATGACATTTCCAGTTGATCTTTGTGATTTTTCATTTCCTTACATGTTTCGACTTTCGGTAAATAGAATTCCACATTCTTTACTCATGTGAAAGTTAGAGAAAACTTACCTAAAAGTGAGTCCCTGCAATTCACATGTCAGTAATTATATTTTGCTGTATTAATCTGATTGTTTGAATTAATCTGTCCAGCCTATTTGTTTAGTAATTGCAGACCACTCATTGTTTAATGTTTCAAGAATAATACTGTCAATGAGCAGAAGTTTGCAGACTTCTATGCCAGACACTGTCTAGATCTTGGAGTTCTTTCCCACACAAAGCTGTCCTTCCCCCACTCCTCTGCACAGAACAATGAGAAGCAGCAGTATCGTCCATGTCTCGTGACACAGAGCTTAATATCTGCTGTGGAAGCTCAGAATGTTGTTTGCCACAGCCCCAGTTGTAAACGAGGGACTATTTGCTAACCAACTGAGAGCTTACATGAAGCAGGAAGCACTTGGCTGCAGGACACACTTTAAGTCGTCGCAGTGATAACACTGATGCATTTGCATTGCTTAAAAAACCCAAATCTGTGGAAGTGTAAGTAATATATAAAATGTATTAAGAATTAATCTGTGATGATTTTCATACAGTATTTTAACAAGGTTAGGCTGAAGTAGTATCAGAAGCCTAGTAGGCTGTTGTTAGTGCTTGAGATTTATGCGTTGCCTCATGAAAAACATTAATTTCCTAAATGAGAATTTTTTCACTAGGAAGTAGATAAAATGGAAGGATAAGGAAAAGCCAGGAGCTGCAGGGAAGTAAAGCTGTTCACCTGTGGTGACACCTCAGTCTCTGGTTTGTCAGGAGACTCTGGATTTTGGACATGTCTCATTCCTAAAGGATGAATAGAATTGATAAGCATAAAATGCAGACCTCTTCTGTATTGTCAGCAGTGTCCTCCATTGTGGACTGTTTGCATAGAGTGGTATGCAGGATCTGAAAGGTACTTCAGAAGAAATCTTAACATCTTAATGGAGGGATTAAGAGGTCACCACATGAACTTCTACCCACATAATAATGGAGTCGAGGATGAGGCAGTGCTATGCTGCGGTGATGAATATGTTCCAGTGTTGCCAATGACAAAATATCTGGTGCTTCTGGCAAATTTTTGAGGGTGAAGCGAAGGTAGGAATTGCAGGACAACCTTCAAAGGATGGAGAGGTAACAGAGCCACCTGGCAATATATATTAATAGCTCCAAATTTTCTGCATTCTTAAAACAAGGTGAAAGCATAAAAATGCCCAGATGTGTAAAAGAGATCTGTAGTTTAAATGTATGAATACCACAGTGATCAGCACGCACAATGACTTCGAAGTATGTCTTTAATGACGTTGTTTTCATGCAGTACTGCGTGTGAAATGTTTTGATCTCGCATAGAAAGAAGAGTTAGGTCTCTAACAACTGCGTGAACGGTGTGAGAGAGCTTTTTAGTACATTTCTGTGCCTGGAAAAACTGGCACGTTGTTCCCTGTCATCAACTCAGATGTGAAAAAGGAATGTACAACTGCTGAAAGTTGTGCAAAGAATATGGTCAGAAGTCTTCTGTCTTTGAAGATCTCTGTATATGAAGTGCTCATGCATGTTTTTGAAGATGACTTGGTTCTTCGGATCCCTGAAAGTATTAAGGAGGAATGAGAGGATGTATGTAGCAGGCTAGTCTTTGGCAACAGTTTAACAGCACAAAACGAATCGTAAAGCAAATACATAAATATGGTAACTTATTGTCTCTGTCAAAATTCAGCACAGATATAAAACTCCGTCCAACTCTGTTTTGTGATCTGTGTGGTCTGTCTTCTGGCAATTAACAGGCTGGAAGCGTGGAAGCTAATGTTCCAGAAATTTATCTGTAAAAAAATGTCTGAACTCCTGATGGGCAAGGCTTGTGTTGTCAGAGGTCAGATCGTGTTGTTCTAGTAGCAAAGCATAGGTGTTTTTACTATTGGCTGCCTTATTAACGTAAGGCTAAATTTCCAGACTAATGTGTCTTCAAGTAATGAGCTTACTGAAGCTCAGTTGCTGGAAGGAGAGGTGTGCTTGAGGAACTTTTTGATGTGAAAATACTTGGCTTGAAACTAATGAAAAGTTTCAAAAGGAAGAATGGGAAGGAGTGACTGTAGTTCACAGAGAGAGATAGGCTATAAATTGCACCTTTAATGAAACTGCATGCTGGGCTCAGAACTAGACCTATATAAAACAGATAGTGTACCACTTAAACCCAAGAAAAATCTGCTTCTGTTTAAGTACAGAGTCTGTCTCCACTGTAGCTACCTTGCTGTAATTGTAGTTGCACCATGCAGTACTTCCAAATTGGTCTGCTCAGCAGGCTTGTTTTCAGCGCCGATCAGACTCCTCATGGAAACGCTGCCATTTTATGGCATATTCATTCCAAATACTCACAATTCCTAACCACTTCTGGAAACATATACAGCTTGTTGCAGTTCATCACCTACTTCCATATCAAACCTGATGAAGATAATTAATTTTCAATTGCAGTTGCTGCGAATCGTGAGAACTGGTGTGTGTGTGTGTGGCTTTTGAGGAAGTACTCTTAAGCACAGAGGTAGTGTATGACGAAAAGAGATTCTCCCCCCGTCCCCTCCAAGACACCAATACTAAAGGTGGAAGGAAGAACCTTAAAAAGAGAGGCTACAGTCAGTTTCCATTCTGAGATTGGTGGAACAGGACTGTTGAATGAGCGCGGAGAAGACGACTCCCTCATGGTGACAGAGTTTGTGATTTGCACCTGGATGATGATCTAAAGTGCTGGGCAAACCACCTTGTTAGTCAGCGAATTGTTTTTCTGTAAGCGGAGTGCACTAGGTACATCTATCTTTTGGACATTTATTTGTTTTCATGCTTGTTTCTAATGTTTATTTTTCTGAGACTGATTTTTTTGCTCTTCTTTGCTTTGCACCTTACTCTTTAGGACACAATTATTTGGATTGCAATGTAGGTTTTCTGTATCGCTACTGAATCAGGGTAGCCAAGGTTGCCAAATCAGAGCTGCTATCCAAGTAATAGCCAGCAGAAAGGGAGAGCGCCAGTGCTAAGAGATAAACTGGCAGGGGTTTGGTATCTAAGACCATTTGCCTGCACTTTTATATCATGGACTGCAAGGTAGTCATGTGGGTTTTCAGTGGCTTTATTGGCTAAAGTGCTTCTGGTGAAGTCCTGCTGTTTTGCCACAAAACAGATGGAGCTTTACTAAGGTGTTCATAAAAGTTCTGGGGATGACTTTGACAGACAAGATCAGGAGACTTTAGCACTCAGGTGGCTCTAAGCTGTCCCATGAAATTCTAAGCAGAATTTTCTCTCTCTGGTGATTTAAAAGAATCTCCTGAGAAAGGGGACTGTGAATGTTGAATTCTATTGCTTTTAGACTAACAAGACATAATCGAACATAGTATTTAACTTGCATGAATGTTTCCTGAGTGTTATTTGGGCTATAGGAAGAGAAACAGATTGTACAAATCCAGGTAGAATTTTTTTTATGGAGTAAATTTGAATTTTCCTTTCGTGTAGAGCATAGCCTTGGCCTTGTGGTGAAGCGTACTTAAGGTTTTAGTCTTTTTTTCAGATGAACAGAAAATTTAGTAACTCAAGTAAAAAATTGCAGAGAACTGAGTAGAATACTATTTAATCCCACTAAGTGATCCTGGTTTTGTAAGAAAGGTTTGAAATACGTTTTTAATAAGATCATTGACTAAGTTTTGGGAAATAAACCAGGTTTTCTATTAATTCTAGATTTGATTTTTATTGATGTAGCCTACTGACTCTTATGTTGGTTACTCTTAACTGTTTTATGTTTTAAAAACCTCTTCACACTAGCGTTTGGGCAGGAGTTCACAGCCATATCTATCTTTATGGAGTACATTTCTTGCAATAGGAGTGTACACAATAAAGTGCAGTAGAACATAGACTTAACAATAACAATAAAAAATAGCATGCCTGGTTTAAAGCCAGAAGTTTGTTTTACAATCATACTTTGCATGTTTATATATAGATATAATATTACAGCTTAAACTTGCTTTTTGGTTCAAGTATGATAGGCTTGCAACTGCACCATAAAGACCATTGTATATTTAAACTCATCCAGGTGTTCTACACTGGTCTAACATTGTACAAGCAGGTAACATGCATGGTTCCAAGTCTTAGCCAGTCTCTGATGGTTTCTCTGAGAGAAGCCAAGCTTGAGCCAAGATCCTCATTTCAAGCTTTGGAAATCTTTTGGCTACCTTTGAGTGAAATGCGTGTTTGTCAATTCCGTGTCACTGTAGGTAATTTTTTTTTTTCTTCTCGGTTGGCTTCTTGCTAGCAAAGATAGGCTTGGGAGCCAATGTCCTATGTCTCAGTAAATGTTCTGTGAAATTAGAGTTTTGTAAGCTCATAGTTTTCTTTGTCCGTTTCAATGTGTTCGGGTAATGAGAACGAGCCACATGATGCTGTTCATCAGTCTACATGTGGAAAATCTTGTGAAGCAGAACTGTTGCAGCAGATAAGAAAAAAGTTGTCAGTAGATGTAAAATTAGAGATAAACTAACAGGCAGTATTGGTTAAGTGGGGGAAGAATCTTTGGAAATATATCTGGAGTTTGGATGGTGAATGACATTGAGCAAGAGAGGTGGATTTTGTGTAAAACTTGCCTTGCCTGGGTTTGGCTTGTAGGGCTCGCTGCATACAGGTGGTTAGGAGTTTCTGTGGAGCATTTCCATCTTAGTTATGTTTCATGTCTGTGGTTGAAACATTGAGGGTCAGTATTTTAGTCTTAATGGTACGTGGTACTCCGTCAAGCTCCACAGCTCAAATGTGGACTGAGGTGGTGACTTCTCAGTGGAGACTGACTGGATGTGCCTAAAGTACTTCTGGAGTCTTAAGTATGTTAGCCTGTTTGTGAAGAGAGCTTTAAAACATTGATTTTTGCAAAATCATAAACAGATAGATGTGAATTTTTTTTAGTAGACTGATTAAAGCGTTAACCTCTTGCTTTGGAAGTTTAAAATTACTTTAGCACTTTCTAGAACTGCAAAACTAAAATGAAGAAATACTAACATAGTGTTGCAAGTGTCAGAATATTGGTTATTAACAGCTTAGAGCTAACCTGTTTTTATAAATGTTCTCAGATATAAATGTGAAATTGGGAAAATATTTATATAGGTGATAAAGTGCTGTTCTATCATGGGGCCTGTTCTTACTGTCAAGATGTAGCATATAAGGCTTTGTCTTTCAGAAGAACTACATCTGTTCTTTAGTTGGGTGTATAAGTGTTGTCTCTGCTATTTCCAGTGGAAGTCTTGTTTATCTTAACTTTGACTTGGTTGTAATATTTGTTGTTTTTTTCGAATGTTTAGTTTGGACTCTGACATGAAGCATACCTGACTGTACCATAGAAATGCTAAGTCAAAGTTGCAGTTACCATAGTATCTCACTTCTGGACTGGGGAGTCTGCAACATTTATTTTGACTGTTTAATTTTTAAGTAACCTGTGGCCAGATAAACTTACCAATTTACTTTGTGTAATTCAGTGTAAAATTGTTTTCATGTGTCTACTATAAGAATTCTACAGAATATATATAGACATATATATAGATATATACAATGATACTTGATTTGTCTGATTTTTTTTTCCCCAAATGATTTTTTTTTTAAATTCATCCAATGGAAGAATACATTGGTAATCACTGCATTTTTAAATACAGACTGTATGATAAAAAACCTCTTAGTTTGCTGTAAAAAGAGATTTTGCAGAGAAATAGAAAAGTAAATATAAACTTGAAAAGGAGATGAGATTAAATCTCTGACTTATGCTTAGTCATTTTAGGAGGAGGACTGCTCATCAGCTTTACTTCAGAAAGGATTTACGCTTTTAGTGAACTTGTGATGCAGAAGGCTTCAGTCAGTCTTTAAACAGAAAAGAGCATACAGCTGTTTGGGTTTTTTTCTTGCCCTAAAAAGGCAGACAGACTTTAAAGCCTAGTTCTGCAGCTTCTCTCTTGTTTGCAGAAGTATCAGAGGGACAGATAAGAATGAATTTTGTCTGTGCCGCTTAGCGGTCATCCACACTTCTCTGTTTTAGCCTGTATGGCCTTTTTAAATAGCTGACAGATTGTATTTGCACCGAAATCAAACTGGGAAGTATTCTGGTAACACTGTACAAGTTATGTACAGTTGCAAAATATTTCTGCAGGTGCCTATAGGCAATGAAATCTCTCCTCTGCCTCTGCCAGCTGAACAGTGAGGATAGAAGAGCTTGTCCTATTAAGTGTTGAACAAATGCTTACAGTTGTGTAGAAAAATGACTACTGTTCAAAGCCAGCAAAGTGCAGAGATGAGTGTAAAACAGTGGCGTCCAGGGGTGGTTAAAGAGGAGAACAGTAAGTTAATGGCCATTCCTGAGAGGTGAGTAGGGACATGGAGCCATGTAGTGTAAATATGCTGAATACTTGCTGTTGGAAACCTATGTATGTTTTTCTTCTGGGCTTTTTAAAATCCAGTTAGCCAAATAACCCAAACAATCTTTTGTACTTACTCAGGCAGGAAGCCAGCTGTTATATTTATCTATATTAACTATCTGAGAATTTAGAAGAATAAATATTCTATGTACTTTTCATTGTCCTGAAGTACAAAGTATGTTAAAAACTAATTCCCTTTAAGTGTTAACTTAGCCTTACTTATGTCTATAGATCAACAATTCCTAATTGAAAAACTGTCTCATTACAGGGCGATTACTTTAGCAGCTCAGAGCAAATCAGTGATAATTGTAACCTTGGAACAAAAGGTGTGTCTGATTACACACAAAATAATTACATTTAAAGCTGCACAAACTTTTGCTTATTATGGAGAGCAGAAAAAAAGTAAGTGTATTTTGCCTTGACTGTTTTTAAAAGCTCTTAGTTTGGTGCATCTTCCTTTCCTGTACAAAGGCTGCTACTTCTGTCACCTTTGACTTCATAAAAATCTTTTCCAAATAAAGAAAGTAGAGGTATTTGTTTGAAAGGTAAACGTGGTGCTCAAGCTGTTTATTTTTCTGTGCTCCAGAATCTGCCTAAGGACAGGATGTGTTTGCGCCTCCTCTTTGTGTCTTGGAGGGGAAGGGAAAAAACTCCTAGTCCCAAAGTCTGACCGGCATTTGAGAGGTTGTTGCAATGCTTCAGTCTTAACAGAACTGCCAAGATCCCATGGCTGATCCCATGAAGTGAGACTTGTTACTTTTGCCTGCCTAGTCACAGGGAGTAACTACAGATACTTGCTTAATACAGGGCAGCTGTGTAACCTACTTGTAAAGTTGTAGTCAGAACTGTGCTGCAATTTATAAGCTACAGAATGCAGACGCATCAGAAATCCTGTTTCAAATATAAGAAATAACAGAATATGGAACAGATAAACTGCAGGTGCAATAGATCTTAATTCTCAAAGATTTATTAGGTGAACAGCAAAGTAGTTGAAAAGAGTTTAAGGTAATACCTGTTAAAGCTAGATGGTATGGATATGGATAATTTCTACAAATAAACAGCTGTTTTGCTTGTCAGCAGGAGGTGTTGTAATTTTAAATAGTTAGACCTTTTTTTTTTTCTTCTTTTCTTTTTGCCATGAAGATTGCTTGTTTGGTACACTGAGGGGTATATCATAGTAGTGAGAAAATTGGCAAGTTCTTATTCAATTAGCAGAAACAGCACAGTGCCCAGCAGCTTGCTGTTGTCAGTTCTCCTCCATATCACTTGGAAGTGTTGCTGGGCACGACTTCACAGCATTCAAGGTCTGAGAAGATTATGGATCCCCTAACAGACAAAATGAAGGCATGGAGAGGATGGAGCGGGTTGCACAGAGGCAAAATGGTGGTTTGCTTGCTAGTTTGCTAATAGCAGAGCCATAAATGTGTGTGGGTATATTTAACTGCTTTAGCTTTGGGAGTTCTGAATCTTCAAAACTTATGTGATCTGGACGTATGTAGGCAATCTGTCAGTGAATTTTGCAGTATAAATGGTATTTGGGAGATCAATATTCATTATGTAATTTGTTGTAATAAACAGCGAGTTCCTCTGGGCTTTTCTTTCTTCCCGATTCTGTTTTTATTCTTTGGGGTTATTTGGGTTGGGTTGGTTTTTTTTTTTGGTGATAGAAATTCACTCTTATTTGCTGATGTATCAGCTTCTAGCCAGAGTTTTAGCTGCTGGTGTATTTAGCTACGCAAAGTCCCATTAAGAAGGTTGGGACCTTTCTGTATAACCTCACACAAGCTGAAATGAAACCAGCCACTTTAGTTGATTGTATTCGCTTTATGTTAGTTGTTGGCTTATATGACACCTGAAACACTGATGTATAAAACCTCCTTGTCCTTGGATAAATCACTGGAGCATGAAGAACAACTTAGAGCGTGTAACTGCTTCAGCAAACTTTATTTACTACTATAAGGCAATGGGTATATTTTTTAATTTCTTGAGTTTGTGGTTTGGTTTTTTTTTTTTAAAGTTTTTGCTTGGTTAGGGCGTTGTGAATATTTCAAAAGCCATGTCTGTGATATTGGACAGATGTCAAATGTAAAGTCAGATATATGTTGTGAATAGCATGTAACTAATTTTTTAAATTTCTAAATATTTATCAGTATTTATGTGATGCTACCTGTCTTTGTTTATATAAATACAATTATTATAGAATTTAATTAATTCAGTAATAAGATTAGCTCTCAGATATTCCAGAAGATTTTGCAGAATCAGTTCAACCGTAATTAAAAATATTCCTTTTGTACAAGTTTTTTAGTGAAACTCAAAAACTGATGCTGATTCAAAGATGAACTGATGTATAGGTTAAAGTTGAGAAAGTCCCCTTGAAAATTAGGTAATGAGAATCTGACTCCGAATGAGAAACTAACTCTCACATTTAGGAAATAAGTAGGACTCATAACTAGGCCGTTATCTGAATTCAGCACTCGTTTGTAACTAAATTTGTAATTCCATTGAAGACTAGACTAAATTTTTCCTTAATTTTTTTTGTTTCACAAATAGAACCATATAATAACATGATCCTACTTTTTTTGTTGTTTTATAGAATCTTTATTTAATCTTTTCTGTAAATGAAGAACTTGGTTCTAGTTCCTCTTGTTTGGAGAAAACACAAATATCTTTTTTTTTTTCTTTTTCCCCCCAAAATATCAGTCATCACTTAATTAAATATTTTAGGTCTCTAAGGTGGAGACTGACCTTCTTCAGGTAATGAGATCAAGAAATACAGTATAGGGTTTAGGAAGTGAGGCTATGCAGAAGGTGGTGCTTTCTTATGACAGCACGTTGCATAACGACACTTTTTTTTCCATGTAGTGGAAGTTCTGGCTACCTGATCTGTAGAACAGGACTTGAACTTATGAAATTTCTGTGTGTTGAACTATTGCTTGGCTGCTTGCTGAGTTAAGTGATATTCTATACTTATGTATGAATAGTTTCAATAAATGCATTTTCTTTCCTCAGAGGACTGTGAATGTAATACTGTCATTTGGTATCTTTGAAATTTAAATTCTAATTGAATGAACAAAGATATAGACATACTTTTGAGATTTTTTTCACTTCACTGTAGGTTATGCATGAAAGAGTAGAAGGGAACAAAAGGTAAGGGAGAAAATTATACATGGATGAGTTATATTAGCTTCTTTCCCATCCTTTTTGAAATGAAAGTTAGTAATTTTCACAGTCACAAAACGCTAGGGGTTGGAAGGGCCCTCCGGAGCTCCCCCTGTCCAGCCCCCTGCGTGAGCAGCACCCCCAGAGCAGGGGCACAGGACCGCGTCCAGGCGGGGTGGGAATGGCTCCAGGGAAGGCTGTCCCTAAATAATTTTGTCCTTTAATAATTTTGCAAAAGGCTGTCCTTAAATAATCATTAGAAATAATGCAGTAGGAACAGAAGTGCCTAGTGACTTGTCTTATCCAGCATTGTGTTTACCACAGTTGATTCAAATAAATAATAATAATAAAAAAATCCAAAACCCAACACAAATCAAAACAAACCCCCTCACCAAACCCAAAATCCCACAATGGAAAACTATCTCTCATCCAAGCTGCATGCATCTTGCCAATGTGTTTTTTATCTCTCCTATTATGGTTATGGATGCTGCAGTTTATGAACACTTCTATGAATCTGTGCATTGGTTGGTCTTTAAATATCAAATACAAAGTTTTGGAAATTAACTATGATCTACGAGAGAGTACATAAGGATTGCAAAGTTTCATCTCTCTTTAGTCTCCTTCCTCTTCAAAGAGTCACACAACTAACTCCATGAAGATTCTGAATCTTGATGGGGTTCTAAAATGAATAGAAATTCAGTGTTTGTGACTACTTGCAAACAAATCTTGAAAACATTGTGAAACTTCTGCATGTGGATTTTGCCAACTGCAAATCCCTTTCAGCAATTCAGGTAAACTCAACTACATACAACTTTACAAACCTCTTCAATACAGTTGACAGCTAACTGCTGACAGTTTCGAGATCTCGCTTGGTCTCTCCTAAACTTTTTATTACGTAGTACAGGATGGTTTTCTTGCCAGGTATTACATATGCTTATAGAAAGGTACTGTTGAAAGAGAAGATAAATACTGAGTAATTAAAATGAAGACAAGTGAATGGTCTTGCCTCTTTATCAGAGACATGGTAGAATTGGAAGAAGAGTTTGTATCCCCTGTAGAGTTTAGTGTCTGATCTTCAGGATTCTGTTTATTTGTAATGATGGTCATAGGAACTGCTTCTGACTCATCTTTGTGAACCAATTTTGAGGATAAAAAAACAGAGTAAGAGAATATTTGAAACACATGATGTCACAAATTGTCTTTAAAGAAATAGCAGTAGACTCCTTAATGTTTAACTACTTTTGAAATTTAAGAATGAGGTATTGTTTTGTGCTGTTCTCTGAAGGAAAAATTGTTACTCATTTTCAGGCTTTTTAATGTTAATGTATAATAACACCTACTGAAGAAAAATGGTCCTTCCAGGTTTTACCAACAGCTATTGTGATTGCCTTGGCATCACCATGACTTGCTTGTAGCCATGATCTCTGATTTTCTTTCCTGATGCATTGTTAGGATGTCACCTCAGATGAGCCATGATTGTATTTGCATGTTTTCTTAATCTGAATTATTGGAGAATAAATAATTGCATCAGTGTCACAGTCTGCATACAGTTAGTAAAGCTGACATACTCTTGTTAATGGAAAAAGAGATATATTTAAAAAACAAAAACAAAAACACAAAAATACAATAGAATTTTGTATTATAATGACAATAATAATATTATTATATTTATAGTTAGGCTAAACAGGATTTATTTATAATAAGTTTTTAAGGGAAATGCTCAAGCTGAGAAGTAACAGGCTAGAAGGAATCCTAGAGAGTCTCTGCATATGAAGGCACCGTAGAGGCTGTACATAATATTGATATATAGTTTCATAATGTGCAAGAAACATGTCACTTCACTCAGTGTTGTAAAATCAGTGGTATAATGCATTTCACTCACTGTAGCACGACGAATCAAATAACTATCTAAGAAGATCTGCTTCTTGGTAGCTCTGCAGAGATGAAACAAAGTCTGAATTCAAGGACATAGAAGAATAATACTTTAAAAAAATGTCTGGAGATGAGAATTTATTGTACTAAAAGAAGTTCAAATGTTTAATTTTTAAAGGAATATTTGCTGTGTATAGTTCAATAAGCTAATGTTTTCCATATTCTATGTTCAAAAAAAGAAAAAACAGAATGTGTGTTCTTAAGCAGTTTCTTGACAAGGGCTAGTCCCATTTCTGTCATTAACGAAGGATAATGTCTGGAGTGGCAAATGTCCAGGAAAAGCAATCCACTATAAAGGCATATTTACTTCAGTCAGAGAATTTGAGCTGTGGTTAAAATATCAATATTAGCTTAAGAAAGTATTTGGCAGAGAGCGCGTCCAAAACACAACTGGTTACCTTACTTTGCGTGTGTGTGTTTAAGCGCTTTTCACTGGTCATCACAAAGTCACTTTTAAGCATATGGATGTATCTTAATCTCTTCAGTCTGCAAGTACTACGTGCAGCTCTAAAGAAGAGCTTTCTTAACATTTTTGCAAAGCCCTGGTGTTTAATGTCTGAATTATACACCGTTAGAATGAAGAGTTTTCTACTGCTGCTGTAATTGGTTTAGAGGAGAAGCTCGGTGAGTGAGGAGGAAGCTGACTTTCATGCATTTAACAGTACGTGGTTTACCAGTTCCTTCCTGTCATATGAAATCATCTGAGCAAGCTGTATCAGTAGTGGTACGCCATTTCGCATTCTGACCATCGGAGTGTCTCTGTAACAGTCCTCTTTGATGATTATGGGTTTCCTGTAAATTCAAGGCTATGACATCTTGGCATGAACTGTTACTTCATTTCTGGAAGAGTTCCTTCCCTTTTGTTATTATATGCTTGTGCAACGGGTTTCAGGCTATTAACACTCCTTCACACCCCTCCCCCATGTAGATATTTAAAAATAAAAATGAGCTCAGTCTTGAAATGGGAAGCTTAAGAACCTTTGTGGGTTATTCAAAATCTATGAATATATACGGGGTCTAAGTATTGGTTGGATAGGAAGCCTAATTTCAAATTACTCCTTCGGGAATATCCTTCTGGAGGGGAACAGTGCTCTTCTTGATTCAGCTACGTTATGTTCACTGTCAGCATTGCTCATTTTCTATAGATGTATTTTCAATTATTTTAATGTTTTAGCCAGAGTGTTTATGCATTTTTCCTTACTGTAAAACTGAAATAATTCCTTTGTGTTTTGCAATCAAAACATTTTCTGTCTTGTACAGAAACTGTACAAGAAACTGGCTGTTCTGACACATCTTTTGATATTTTCTAATTAGAATATCATGAAATCCAGATATTTTCTCTTGTAAATAGTTTATATAGTCTGATACAGGCAATGTAAGAGTAATTGGAAATGTGCTTTAATGACATGGGATGCTCAAGTGTCACTTGTCTGTTCTCACATTGTAATTCTCAAGAGTTGATTCTGTGGTGAGAAGTCAAGAAAGGTTAATCTTTTCTTAAATGAGATTAAGACTAGGCAGCAACATGATTCAGATTCTGAATATAATTAGTGATAAATGCATAAAATGCAGGATTACTTGCTTTGACTGTGATGAAGAATAAGGGTTTTTTTTTTAAAGTAGGATCAATGCAAGTTTTGGAATATTTTCTGATGCAGAAATTCTTTGAGTGAAGTTAAAAACAGGAAAATGCTAACTTGAACATGTTTTGGAATAATTAACGAAATCTTCACTTTTGTAGGGGTGGGTCTTGAAGCCTGGGTTGTGGGCTTTTTCTTCTCTGAATCCTTACCCCTGAAGACTTGATGGGTTTTTCTCTTGAATAAGTATTTCGGATATTGACTGATTCCAAGACCATTGGTACTTGGTGCATCTCCTATGAATGTAAGAATGCTTATAGAATATTTTCTATTAATTAGAGGTATTGTTATGAAATACTTTGGACTTAAATGTTAAAAAAGTTCAGTTCTTGAATGGCTTGGAGCAAAGGATGTTTTAATAATGCAAAAAGGGGGTTATTTGCAACAATATCAAGACCAGCAGATTTCCCTTATATTTTCCACCTCCATATAGAGGAACACCCAAATCTCTTTTCAGTGCAGAAGGTTTTGCATAACCCAATTAAATTATTAATATGTTAAGTTCAGAATTTTATTTGCCTTTTTTCATATAGTGTTACCTCTCTTCAGGTGATCCTAATAAGTGGAAATACATTATTGCAGTCTTATCTTGACTTGATTATTTTGTTTCCAGGGATGGGGCATCG
>VZTV01099717.1:0-11274 GCA_013400875.1 Anhinga rufa
GAAATTACACTTGGAAAATAAATCTGGTTTAGAACTTTGCATGCATTCCATCCAACATTCCTCTTTGTGAAAGCATGAATTTAAAAAACGTCATAGAAACCAATTTGATAAAAACAAATGAAGTGACTATTTGATCAGCCAATTTTGGAAATATAACCATAAAAAAGACCTAATTCGTTTCCATTGAAGAGTACATATATTACTGTAGCTAGTATTTCTGACCTGGACTTCTTCACATAGGATCCACTGCTACCAACAAAATAATTGGTCCTTATATATGAAAAATCAGCAAAACTAATGAGATTTTATTTACTACTGCAAAAGCCAAAGGAAATAAAATATGTGATTACTACATATTATTAAGGCCTTGTCAGACCTCTGGGCTGATTTCATAGGGTAGGTCTTTCAAAAAAGTGGATATTCTGAGCTCTTAACAGACATATATTCTGAATGAGTTAATAAACAATTTAAATAAAGGAGCACATATATTTCCCATTTACCAGATCATATGCAGATTGATATAAGAACATAAGAATGTCCATATGGAGTTAGACCACACCTCTGTCAAGGCTAGGATTCTTTCTTCAGCACTTGCCAGTACCAGATGCCTAATGAAAGTACACGAGAACAGGACAAGTAGATAGAGATATTATATGCTGGGATATTCAGCAGAATACTTTCCAGCCATCTGTGGCTCAGGTAGTTCCTGAACTGCAGAAATGGTGTCTGCATTTAATTGTCCTAAGCAGATTTTCCTGTCGCAAATTTGTCTGAAACCATGCAAACTTTTCCATCTGTAATATCTTACAGCAAGTAGTGTCACAGCTTAATTGCACATTCTTTGCAGAAGCACCTCTTGTTTGTTCTGGGCCTGCCACCTGCTAATTTTATCTATTGTAACTCACTTTTTTTTTTTTTTTGGAAGGGACAGTAAGCAATCATTTACTAATTCACCTTCTTCATGCTACTCATGATTTCACTGATCTTTCTACAGTCTTTCAGGCTAAGGGCTTCTAGTCTATTTAATCATGGCTCTTCCCTGTACAGAAGCTGTTCTACACCTTTGATCATCCTTCTCACCTTTCTCCATATTGAGTTCCACTGTACAATTTGTGAAGGTGGAGGAGGAAGACAGAAAGGAACTGTACATGTTTAAGATGTGGATGCTGTTTTATGTTTTATTTTCAATTCCTTTCTAATAATCCCTTACATCTTATTTGATTTTTTTACTACCTTTTAGAATAATTAATCTGATTTTTAAAAATAATTTTCCATTATTATACATATTCTCATTCCTGAGAATAAGTGTCATTTGAGAAACAGCTATTGCATAAGCAAAACTAGGGATTTTTCTCCCTGTACATCAATTTACATTAGTCTACTCTAGTTTTATTTAATTGTTTTTAATTCCTGACCCTTCGTTATATGAGATCCTTCTGAAGTCTTTCATAGCTGAATCTTGCCTTTTCTATCTTGAATATCTTTAGTGTCATCAGCAAAGTTGTTACCCCACTATTTACCTCTTTGGCAGATCATTTATGAACATGCTGGACAACATAAACTTCCATTTGGGACTACCCGCCTCACTCCCTGTGAATAGTTAAATTTTAACCAGTTATTTATCTATGTGAGAAGCTGCCTTTGCTAGTTTAGTTCCCTTAATACCCATTGGTGAGATTCTGTGTCAAATACCTTTGGTATACGTTCTGCCTTGTTCAGTTTCCTGTTAGCATATCTTATAAAGTACAGTAATGTGAGTGTGATATAGAACTGGAGTATTCGAACCTTGCTGAGTAACTGAAGACATTGCCAACCTTGATCCAATTTACAAATTATATGAATGAGAAAAATTGCTAAATAGTGACTTGTCCTTTTCCTTTGTGTAAAAAGAAAATCAATATGTTTATGTTAGTTAAATTCAAGACTTTGCATTACAAGTTATTTTTAGTTTAACACCTGACAACAGGGTATGTGTTTTTGCCAAACCCACAGACTTGTATTTTGCATATTACAATTGAAAAGGAGAAAGTATTCTATTTTTTGCAGGAATTTCTAATCTTGATTATATATTCTTATTAATCTCTCAATACATGAGGCAGAAAACGATGAAGCATAGTGTTCATCAACTGTCATTTTCCTCCATATATGCGCAGATTAAATTTGCTCTATGTAGGCAACATTCAGCTCCAGTGCTGATCTGCCCTCTGAGAGTTTCCCTGAGCTAAAAATCATGTATTGGAATGCTAACAGTATAAATGGATTTATACTGATACAAAAATTGTACAAATCCAGTTACTAACAAAGTGTACGATTACATAGATAACTTACAAAGAGAGTAAAATAGATGTATATTTTAAGTATTAAATACTACTACAGCTAAATAACTGCACAGTTATGCATTTACATCATAGTACATTTGAGACAGACTTAAAGAAAATTTATATTTACACAGTTTGAGAAACCCCATCCCTTAAAGAAAGACTGTCAAGATAATTTGTTTTTATGTGGAGCAACAGGGTTTGTATAGGCAGTTACTCTGGAAATATGTAATATTTAAAAATCTATTATGATAAGCTTATAAACTCCAGAATAGGCTGTTCATACCAAACCAAACCAAGCCTATCCTCAAAAACTGGGAAAACTCTCACAGCTCCTTTGATTTAGCCCAATAATAGTCAGTATCACCTTGGATGAATCCAGACTCCATTTATCACGTTTTCAAATGCCTGTCTGTCAGTGCCTCTCACACTTTCAAATGTACAGTCTGCTTGTTTGTATGAAGCTTTCAGCGTGTGATTTGCACCAGATTTATGTTTAAAGCTTCACCTCTCCATTCATGTGTCAAATCCTAAATTAAGTCTCTCAGTTACTTCATGGTAACTTGTTCTTGTAGCCATATTGTACATCAGCTAAGAGAGCCTCTCCCTCGTCACATGCCTCAGCCAGACTTTATATTCCTTCCACAAACTGTTTCTCTGAACTCTGTGCGTGAGTGCCGAGCCACGCACCCAGTTTGCCCAATCTCCCCTCGGTACAGGGAGATGCCCAAGCTGCACCGGCACTATCCTTTTTTGGGGAAATTCTGGATAGGTGCCCAGATGGTCTTTTTTGTTTATGAATATAAACAGAGTTATAGGCAGTGTGATAGGAATGACAAAGCTGATTGTAATAGCAGAAAATCCACTAGAGAGAGTAAACCATGTAACTTGTGACAGATGAGGTGAGAAAATTTTCACCAGTTATAAATTTGTGTTTGAAAGTTTTAGCATTGACAGAGTTTTATCTTAATATAAATTGAATATAATTGATTTATTCTGGATTTACACCAGGGCATGTGAGAATGGAACTTGGCTAAGTATTTTTACTAACACACCATAGACAGGTTGCTTCTAATAATTAATTTAAATGCTATACTGGTTCTGTTCCATTTCTATCCCAGTCTCCCCCTCTGGCATGCCACAAGGAAGTCACAGTTCTCTTACACTGAACTAAATGTTCTGCTGCTGCGCAGCACAGAGCTATCACAGGGCAGGTTTGGGCAAAACGTCTGGCCTGCAGAGCCCTTAAAGCCTTGCTAGCACTCTTATGAGTTATGCTTTGACAGAAGTTGTTAAGGGGAATTTTTTAAATTTCCTTACCTGTACGGACAATGGTGGCAGTATTGGTAGAAGAGCTGACAACATTTTGAAAGCTCTGACCCTTCTCTTCAGAAGCTGTAGTACCACCTTGCACCAGAAGACAAGCACAAGGTCATGCCATAAAATATTGCTTCTTTTCTTTTCTTTGACTATATAATTACTAAAAACCTGTGACTCTGCTTAATAGTATATCAATTATTTAAAAAACAGCTGAGATATTTATGCAAGTCAAATACAAAAATGGGGTCAATGAGGTGGCCCAGTAACATCAGTGAATGTGACGCATAAGGCTATGGAAATATGGTGCATTAGTTTTCTATGCCTGAAAGTCATATTCATTTTGTTTTCTGGTCTGGTGAAATTGTTAAAGGACAAGCACACTGTGCTGTCTCAGTAAGACATTACTTTTTTTTTCTTGCTTTTTTTAATCTGGTATAAAACTAGTACTAGACTGAATGTGTACATATGGTTGATATCTTTTATTTAGAAAACTGTAAGAAAAAACTTTTGATAAGAAATATAAAAGTATTTTAAAAGAATTAAAATAACGAACAGACTGATTGATGCTGCTGGTGTAACAATCATGAATTATTTTTCCTGTGAGACAGTTGGCTTTTGCAGTCCAGTTAACTTAATGCAGTTTAAACCTTGAAGTACATTTCTGAATTTAACAGTTCACATCCTCGAGTCATGTGAGAAACATCTTTCATTTACCAACAGTCTAGCCCTTGCAGTAGTATGGAAAAGCCTGCAAATATAAAATTAAAGATACAGAAACTAGAAGAAAAAGCCCCAGTTCTTAATAAAAACTCATTTATCCATTATAATATGTCTATCTCAAGATCTTAAAGAACCTGGGCTTCAGTTTGATCAGGTTTGTATCCAGTTAAATCCTCTGATGTCCAGTGATCAATCATTGACTACTTTTGACTCAGATAAGAATTTTCAACTAATTTTAAAAAATTAAAAAATATTATAGCTTCAGAAATGAGAGGCATGGTACATATGATACTTAAGGATATCCATTTTTACCTCCATATAAAGATTTAGTCTTCACAAGACAAATGTGGTCTGGGCTTAAACCTATGAAAGGAAGATTAAATGAACTAGAAAAAAATGAATAAAATTAAGCAAAAAGAAATCTTTCAGATATATGTTATAAACATTTAATTAAATAAAGAAATGGAACTGGTTTCTCTTGCTTCACCTCTCATGCTGCTTTTGTAGCACATAATATTTTTCCCAGATATTTGCTTTAGTTTTATTTGTCATCTCTGCTGATAAACACAGCATCCTTGTGCTCCTTGTAAAATCTTTATTTTTATATGTATGGTGGAAAAATTGGCACATCTGATTACTGGCAACTGAAAGGCATGTTATGGGGTATTAATGCTACTTTTCCCTTATCCACTCTACCACAGAGTCCATGGGGTTTAGAGGGAAAATAATTCTGAAAAATGTTGGCAAGATTGTACTGTCCTATAGCTAAACTGCTTGGCAGAAAGAACCTCATATACCAGCTTTCCTCCTATAATCTTCATTTATTCATTTCTTATATGTGTGCCTCTAGTTCAAATAACTGTACAGCCTTATAAAATTGAAGTAAATGTCATATCTAAATGCATTGTTAGTACGTTAAATACTCATTTTAGAAGGGTCCTTAAACATGCATCTAAATCTGAGATAATTTTCTCTGTATATGTGAGCTTTACCTTGAAAAGACTATGCACATCTTGAATAAACAAAGTTTCCCAATATAGTAGAAACAATTTGCTCCGCATACAATTAATGGCTTGAAATGTATGCCGTTTGTTACCCTAAAAGCAAACAGAAGTGACAATAGCAATGAGAGAGACTGAGTTCCCTTTTGCTTTTAATACATCAGAAGGCTGAGATAAGCCTTTTCAGCATCCGAGGTAAAACCCAATAAATATTGTGCCCTGAAGATGCAGCACTGGCCTCGTCTGCTGCAGCAAAATACCTGAGATGGCAGCAGCAGTGTGGCTGGCCAGGAGAGGCAGGCAGGGCAAAAATGCACACAAAAATGGGGCTATTGCCACTACAGCCGTGCAGAGGGGCCTGAGCAGCAGCCCCTGCTGCACCCCCTCCTTTCTCCCAGCCAGCCCAGCTTCCCGGGGCTGATGGACATTGTGAAAGAATAGGTCTATTCACAGTGTCCATCAGTTTCCTTTCCATCCAGGACTCTGGATTTTTTTCCTCTAGTAATCTTAGATATGCATTTTGCTTGGAATTAGAAAGTATGAAGTCCAGTTTAATGTGAAACTTTGAGAAAACATTTAACTGAACACAGTTCTAACCAAAGAGAAATGCTAGATAAAGTTTCTTTTTTTTTCATTTTCAAACTATGTTTTATTTCAGATTTTTCCTATTTTATACATACATAACCCTCAAAAAAAAACTTCAAATGCATTTAACTTTCCAAATGAGAAAATAATTTCAGAAATTCTACTTGTAGAAAAAAATTTAGGACTCATTCTAAATACTGTTTTTTATGGCCTATGTTACGCTGTCCCCAGGTCTGTCATAAAGTAAAACTTCTGTGTCACATGTTGTGTTCCAAAGACTGTAACTATCTCAAACATGTGAATGGCTTGTTATACTTATCTCTTAGAAGACTTAAGTTCCAGCCTTACAATAATCAATGTACAAGAATCAAAGTTTGCAAGCTTTGGGCTCTGAAACAAGCTGATTAACTACTGATGTTGCTCACCCTTCACAACTTTACAGTTTAAAGTAATTTGAAACTAGTGACCTCAAGTGATCTGCATTTTTCTGAACTGGAAACTTCAAAATAATATGATCACATGAGAGGAATTTATCATAGTTTCTATAATCCACAAGTCTCATTGCTGTTTGATGATCTTGTTTAATCACTTGTTTAATCTTTTCATAATCTACCTCCCTTAATGAAGGTAGGTATTCTGTTCTGAAATTCAAGAGAAATTAGGAGTAGGAATAGGAAATAATTGCTAGTTACCCTGTTGCAAACACCCACTGCATTCATTTTAGTACCAAATTAATTCTACTTATTTGGTTTAAGAGTAATATTCATTAATATTTGTAAATCTATCTCTAACCCTGTGAGCCCAAAGTACATTAACAAATAAGAGCTCTGAGGACATATACTGTCTATTTTATGTCTATAATTAGAGGGTTCAGCTGGAAGCCATGGAAGAACTATCTAACATCTAAGCTAACTCCAGCCAACTCAACAGGAATTTTTCCACCAAATCCCATGAGCTTTGGACTCAGTCCCTAAATTCTTACAACTCAGGAGAAGAGCAAAATAGTATGAAGTGGTTTCCACAAATATTGCTTTAACAGAACTTCAAGATTTCTTTTTTAAACTCAGCTTTGGTGAGGAAAGCGAGAAGAACAAGTAGCATCTGCATGGAGTGCAAATTGGCAAGAATTCCAGTCTGCCACTTTCCAAATTGTTTTAGAAATGTTTGGCACGTCTCTGTCACAAATTACAGCTGATTATAATTTCACAGTATGTGCAAGCAGATGGAGGAGATGAATTGGGGAAAAGTTTCACCCCAGACAAATTAATTATTAGTAAGTATTTTCAGAGTAGAAGTTAAATATTAAAGCTGTGGTTTGACATAAAGAATTATGGGATGTCCAAGTAATCTATAACTTTGAATCAAACATTTTATGAATAATTTGACAGCTTGTTGGAATAATTTATTATTTTTGTAGATAAAAAAATAACTCATACTAAAAGAAAATATATTTCAGAAATTCTTAACAACTGGTCAGTATTTTTCATTATCTATTAAATCAACAAGTTCATGAACAGTTAAAACCAGAAAACATTCTTAGCAGGGGTGACAGTGGAAATACTAAAGACATTTTTTTCCACTTGTAGGAAAGTACCCATATTTAGCAGAAAGCTTCAGAAACCTAGTTTCACGGTCACTCTTTTTATTTTGTATGTAATTCATATTTCAATGCAGAAACTGCTACCTGTTATCTATTTATTCTTTTAAAAGCCAGGTTGAAGGCACTAGAATGAAAGGATGTTGGAAATGAGATGAGGAGAGGACAGAGAAACATGTTTAACAAAATGGGTGGCTGAAGGGGTGGGTGACACGCCACTCTTTTTCCCATCTGGTAACTTATGATCCTGGAGCTGAAACAGGTGCTTGTAAAAATAGTGCCCTAGAGGACTGATGTGATGATCTTTCTGTGGCCCTAATGCTCAGTTGCACCAAGTGGGTAAGAAAAGTATAATCTTCTGTAGACATACATGGAATTGGGGCAGTTGGTAAAGTAGTTTCTGCATGTATCTTACAAAAAGATTTTCTTGGCAAGAAAGATTTGGCATGACTAAAGTACAGAATTCAACTAATATTCAGATGATATTTGAGATGAACAATAGTTATCCAGGTTCTTAAGAATCCAAGGAATATGGTTCCCTTGTACCAGGAAGAGATTGAACAGAAAATGAGAAATGAAATGACGGTATTTCTTTGAATGAGCAAAACCGAACTTATTTTACCATTGCACTTCTTCTTATTGTTCCTTAGATTTTTAAAGAGGAAGTTAACAGTTCTAAGATTACGTGTTTACAATTACTATGTGGAGGCAGAAAGTGATTTAGCAGTATCTAAATAGTTGTGTAATGAACCTGAAGTGAAAAGGAACATATGAGAAAAATTATGTTTATTTAATATAAAATTTTGAATGCCATGGCAAAAAAGACAGTACTGTGCTTATCATTATATACATATATTTGTCACTGCTCTACTTCAAGATTTTGCTTATGACGAAATGTAGCTTTAAGTATTTTCACTAATTAAACATAATTTTTTTTCAGGTGTTTGAGACAATCTGAACTATTTTACAAAGAAAAGTGCTTCTTTGCTATGCTTTCAATTTTCCCTGGAAAACCTTTTAATCATCTGATGGTGCTTATGTGGTGTAGTATTTGTGGGGAATCGAACACTATGCATATTCAATGACTCTTTCTGTCTTATGAACAGAAGCTTTACTGAACCTTTCAGATTTTGTCAAAAACTCACCACATTAAATATTTTAAAATTTTTATAATGTTTATAGGCTGATAGGAAGAGGGATATGTATTGAAATAACCACAGTAATGCATACCACCAAGTTTTTTCAGATCAAAATCTTTACTGCTCCAGATGTTTAAACATTGTGAAAGTGCTAAGAGATATCAGCAGGCTCTAGAAAGGAAAAATTTTCCAAATCAGTTTGTCTTTTGATGCTTTTGAACACAGAAAAACACTATTGTTTCATAGCATTTAGGAATTTTGATCTTTATCTTACAGATATCTGTGTAAGAGATGAGTAACCACCTAATGGTGCATTTATATACATTATGTTATGTACGTGTCTAATTCCTTGTAATATCAAGCTTAGGCTATATTTTATAGTTTTTGCAATGTTGAACATGATGGGATCCTATATTTGGCTCTGGGTTACTACTGTAATATATGTTTAATATTTTCTTCTGTCCATTGAATGACAGTTTTCAGTGGTAACAACAAAGAATTGTTATATGTGTTATGGGAAAATGAAGCTGTACAAGAGAGTGCCTTCTCTCCCAGCCAGTGATTTGAGCAAGCTTGTTTTACTTCATATTGCAACTGCTAGATGTACACGCATGGCCAGTTACTATGTATAAGATGATGAATGGCATCTTACACATATTTGCTGTGTTACTGGTACTCCTCCTGCCATACTCTAAAACCCAGTTTCATGGAAATCTGTAAATATGAAGCACAGCTTTAGTAAGGAGAACACGTACGCTTCAGAGCTGTGGCTAGGTTTCTGCAAAGTTCAGTTTCTTTTTAGTCCTGCAGGATTTAGAATATTTTGGAGGGTAAGGTTAGTCTAGACAACCCCAGACAAAATGACAGGCTGAAACCATGCTGACACCTTTGTCAGTGGAAAGTCTCCTATGAAGTTCAGCTCAGCCATTTCATCCAACATTCAGTCGGCATGAAGTTTCTGAGCTTTGAAAAGTACAGTTGAGCTATCTGTACATTTTAGATTTAGTAAGTGGCAGTAATGAAGTAACAATTTGCTGAATTATTTTGGATTTTTACCAGTTTCAAGTTATTAAATATCACAGTGACTATGATTAATGTGTTACCATGTATAAACTCGGGTATGGTGGAAGACTATTGAAGTTGCTTACACTGGAACATGCCGTATCCTTCTTCATGTTTTATTATGCTATATACTTTTATTGAGACCTGCAAATGCGTTAGAAGTGTGTACACAAAATAAACAACACCATGACCCTCCACAATGGATATCTGGTTGTATAATAAAGCAGCCTTTTACATTAACACTGACTTTCCTGCACTTTACTTATATTTAGATAGTAGTTGTTGCAGAGGATATTGGTTAACCATATATTACTCTTCTCATACATTAACATAACAAAATAAACATAAAATGAGATACAAGAAATCTGTCAGAACAGAAGATAAGCATTTACTTAGTCCTCCCTTCTTCTTATCATTATTCAGAAATATATTGCTGAGGTATCAGCAATGTGCACATGCAAAACATGTACTTGAGTGTTCATATATATATCACTAACAGGTGTCTAATTTTATCTGTTTATGTGCTTATTCGCTCTTTATGATTTCTCAATAATTGTCCAGCAAATCTAAAAATAATAATGGTGCAATATATAAGTAACTCTATATTAAGTTCAATTAATAATACTGCATACTAGTTTTTTTGCCTACATTATCTTATGTTGAGAAGAACTTTAATTAACACCTCATAAAACAAACCAGCCTCTTACAATTAATGAATTTATTATACACAAAGGCTACATGTTTAAGAGGTTTTCACTGTATGTAAATTAGATGTGAACTGTGAGCTAGATCTCTTAAATACTACAGATTTCATACATAGTGGAAATAAAGATGCAAATCACATAACAATAAATTCAAATCTTTGTTACAAACACCCTGGAGAAAACTTTAACAAATCATAACTGTCAAAGGGATGGATGATGAAAGTTTTTGTCATGCAAAAGAATACAAATCACTCTGCTGTTGCAAGCATTGCTCTTTTATTTTCTTGGTTGTAGGCACATCATCAACTTTAATGATAAAAGCCTTCCACAAAAATAATTCTTAAGCCTCAGGAACAAACACCTCTTTGGCACCCTGAGAGCATGTTCCACAAACATCATCAATCTCCTTCTGAGTATGATTTACAGCCTTTCCCTTTGGCCGGCTCAAGCTGTCCGTGTGCATGCCCCGGCAGCGTCACATTGGGATTCTCCTCCACTTTGTCCTCCAAGCACACGCTACTCGATTGGCATGCTCACGGCCAGCTTTCCAAACACATTTGGAAAATAAGAGAAGGAAGTTTGAGTATAATCCCTTCCATGTGGACACATCAGACATGCACGGTTCAGATGAGAAAAAAAGGGAAGGAATGTGTATCTAGATTCAAACAAATGGGCCAAGTTCTCAGTTCCAGCCACATTTATCATGTGCAGCTAGGAGGGATGTTTACAAAGAAGATGCAAGTCTCTCCCTGACTGTAGCTCCTCTAATTTATTTAATTGCCTGTATCTACTAAGGGGCAGTCCATGCACCAAGAGAGACAAAACACA
>VZTV01099718.1:0-16890 GCA_013400875.1 Anhinga rufa
AAAAATCCTAAAATCGTTCCAGCTCAGAATACATTTCTAACTAAAACAGGATGTCTAAACTGCTTGGGTACTGCCATTTTATCTAAAGGTCATTCCTCATTTAAAATCTGGTAGAACATTCCCTGAAGACCTAATGGCAGCAGTCCCAGGCAATATGGAAACGGTTGGCTCAGGCATGTGATACTGATACATGCTCACTTGAGAGTCAGGCTAATCTGTGCTTCCCAGCATGGTGTGTTAGATCTCTGATTTCCAAAGTAGAGTAAGAACATTAAGAAATTTGCTCCAAATAGACAACCAAAGCCAAAAAAAAGTTTAAAATAATGCAACAAACTGAGTCTGTTATAATAATAAAGATGAATGAATGAAACAGATTTAGTAACTAGGCAGTTATTTTGGACAAAGTTTAGCTTTCTGTGGGTGAGTTTTCTTACAACACACAGATGTTGGGAAACTTTGAACATTTAACATTTTTCAGCATCATCAAAATGGATCTAAAAAGTAAAAGCTATCTTCCTGTTTGTTATGCAGTCTACACTGACAGTGTGTGTGCAAGCATCACAATGAATCCTGAGGGCAGAACTCCTTTTAATCATAAAATGGGTGTTATTTCTGCCTGGCACAACAGAGGAAAAATGTAGCAAAGGGCAGATGAGAGCATTGACTCTGATTCTGCCTCCTCATAATACCTTTCTCTGGGCTCATTTGTATAGTTGACTTGATTTCTCCTCCATTGAAGACATGGCCTTAGATGCCACATGAAATTAATTAATTAGTTACAAAATGATGCAATCAAACAGCTCTTATAACAGGTATTAATGACTTACCATTTTAGATACATTTTAGTAAAAGTATGGCACACTGAAACAGTTGAATTTGACTTCTCACTTTGTGAGGGTGATATATCTTTTTAAACTCTAATTAGAAAATTTCATAGAAACCCAACGTTACTGTTGAAAAATATTTCCTAAAGTTGTATGAGTTACGGCTGACTTCGGATCTGATAACAGCTTTGAAAGCCGATCAGTTGGGTGATGACAATAGCCCCATGTATGACAATACAGCTTCAAATCAGCTTTAAAACAATCACCACAGGATGTCCAGGTGAATACCTCCAATTCCTGAAGCTGCAATCCAATTAGATATCTTTAGTTCACTTGTAAAAATATTAAAAGATTTCAATTCATTCTCTGAGAGATGTGAAGCAGTTATTAATTTTTGGCAAAGAATATTAATCTTTATTTAGGCCATTATGATTCACAGCCAAGTTCTGGTGACACTTGCCAGATCGTTGTCTTGGGGGGGGGTGTGGGGGTGTGGAGCGTTGGGTTGCAAAGCAAAGCCCCCAAGGGACCAGAAGGTTGTTAATGAAGCCCTGTGCAATTCCACCGGCTCCTGTTAACACACATTTCCCTTTCATCTCCTACTTTTCTGTGGGTTTCTTCTCCTGTATCTCTATGGGCAGCTGCATTCTTGTAGTGATTACTTTTTATCTCTGAGAGCAGACAAAAGTATGTTACAGGAGTTAGCAATGCCAGTGTTAAGGCTCAACAGCAGAGTTGTAGGCATTTTGTTTATCTACAGCTACACAGAAGCTCCTTTTGAATGGGCCTGTTTCCTGGAGCTTTGATAGGGTTCAGAACTTCAAATGTATAAAATTTCTCACACATCCAAAATGTTTCAGTTACATGAAAGAACATCTATGACTGAAAAACCAGAGCACTCTAAAAATTACATGTGATCAGATGTTTTTTATTTGAGTTTTGGAAACACTCCTTAACCTGGAAGCATTCAAACTAGGATTCAGTTTGCATGTGGAGCTTGTCTGAGGTCTAGCTTCAGTTTTTATGCAACTATTGTTCCTTGGCATCTTCTTTCTACCCAGAAGTAGGATGGAGGTAGTTAAAATGATAACTGCATGTTTATACAAAACATTGGCAGAAAGATCTGATTATATTGTGGGATTGCGGGAAGGAGTGTTCAGTTCTTGTTCAAGTGCTCAGGTATCTCTTCCACTTCAGGTGCCCTGTGTGTCTCTATGCAAATAGCTAGAGCACAGATTTGTAAGTGTAGTTATGTGTCTAATTAGTATGACAATCATTTGGATAGCAATACTTTTACTTATTTGCCTATATATTTTGATTCACAGCTGGTAAAATGGTGACTCTTGCCTGATGTAGTGACCTGTGATAAGAATAACTACATTAAAAATTGCAACAGAGGCACCACTGAATTGCCATTAACTGGAGTTCTGCACCTGAAAACTTGCCCATTTTTTCCAAGTGTATCAAATAATTTCTTAGAAGCTATTGTCTATTTCTGCAAATTGCTTTGCTCAAAAATTAAGATGCTTAGTACATAGAAGTGAGCCATACCTCACATATATAGTGTTCTTTCTACATTCTGACTGAACATTTCCTTAGCGTCTTCTTCTCAGTTCCTTATTCCTGGTTTGATCACATTTTCAACAAATAAAGAGAAAGCTGGTAGGGGTTTGAAATACATACAATTTTGAGGATAAAATTAGTGATGTCCTTAAAAGTCAAATGTTCGATAGACATACTTCAAAATCAATTGCTTAAAATAGAGAGGAAAAATGCAAAATAGAGCAATACTTTGAAGATAGGCTTTAAAAAGAAAAGAAAAAAAACCAGCAAAACCTACCAGAAAACCAAAAATTCAAAAGGAAAGATAGATAACTGTAGTAGTTGGGTTAGTTTTGTTTATTTTTCTATCATTCAGCCATGCAGAACTCACTGTTTGAGCTTTCCAAGCTAGCTTTATAGACACTTTCAAGTTGACTTCAGTGAAAACAAAAAACCAGGACAAAAATATTAAATGAATATTAAATAAATCCTCAAATCTCATTTGACTAGTCAACACAGGGAGATTGTTTCTAAAAATAATCCTCGGAGTAGAATGAAACTCTCATGCAGAATGAACATCTCTATTTAGGGCACACAGCAGCCTTGGTTCTGTTTCAGCATTTGCAAAAGCAATATAATGATGTTGTGAACCAAGCCTTGCATCCCAGAAAACCATGCAAATAGTTGTTTTTAGTTGTTCTTCAGCATGAAACTGGAGAATATTAGGAAATCCTGTGTCTGTTTTGCATGCTATTGTGCAATTGTTGCACACAGAAAACTTTCAGAGTACTCCCCAGGAATCAAAATGGATTGACAGCCAAGCAATGCATGGTAACTAATAGCATTTTTGAGGCCTCCTTTGCTTTCCCAAATACTTTTCAAGTTTTTGTCATGAACTTTGAGAGCGTAAATTAATTAGGTTTTGTAACAAAATGAGCTTTTTTATGTTTCCTCCAGATCAGGTCAAGGAAAACTCAATTGCTTCTATTTTCAGTATAATACAGGCAATTTTTATAGATGGGGACAAAACTTCACCAGAATCTATTAAAGAAAAAAAAAAAAGGCTGCATTATGCAAGCCCAGCTGCTTGGAACTGAGCCAGCACATATCCTATAGGAATTAATCTTGTTTTCTGGGGGCAGTGATGGTGTCTAAATTACCGTAAGACACCATTTTCCATTTCTGAGGCTTGCTTAGTACACAAGGCTGTGTACTGAGCACGGTGGGTCAAGTCAGTCACTGGAAAATGAATACCATAAAGCATCTCCTTGAAAACTTTTGCTCACTTTGGCAGAATTGATCTGTAAACCTTCTCCTGAGCCTCTTGCTCTTCTGGAAAGTGAAGGAGACACTGAATGTAAGACTGTAAATCTGCTGAACAATTTAATGTAAACGAAGGAGACACTGTGGGACAGTGAGCGTTCAGTTGCGAGACAAACAATGCCAGAGCCAAAATCTTCATGCAGAAGGATGTTCACGCCATCTGTGTAACCATCCAGCCACACAGGAACTGGGAAACAATTGTCTTTTTTAGGATGAGGATGATGTATGTGATTGTTTATCTAGGCTGGGCTGCTTGCCGTAGAGTTAGCTCAAAAATGGAACCACTCAGAAGAGGTAAGAGCAAGATTATCTCAACACAACTCAGCTGAATGCATCCTGTTGAGAGGCAGGTCCCCAGTACTAGCCGTAGAGAAAGAATTGATTTCCTAAGAATGGGGAAAGTGATGAGGAGGAACACTGGAAGATTAGATTATCCCCAGCCATTATCTCAGTGGCCTGCGGGAGGGAGTCAAGCTGGCAGCTGAGGCTGGCCCCAGGGGCAAGAGTGCTGTCCCTCATCCCTAGCCAGAAGGGGCAGAGCGGGTCTAGTGAAACCAAGTTCAGCCAACAGTGTGGTGGCCACTAGGAAAGTCCATGTAGTCACAAGGCAGGTGCGAAGCCAGGCACAGCATATATACTGTATAGCATATGTACAATATAGCTCAGGCAAGGTCAAAATTTCTCCAGTGGAAGGTAGTTTAGGGAGGAAGAACATAAAAATATGCAAGTTTCTGCTGGGAGATGACAGTGAAATGGAGGGGTGCTAAGATTCACTGTGGAGGAGCAGAGGGGAGGCTCAAGGGTGTGTGCATCGGGGCAAGAGAGGGTACAGCAGCTTGTGTTTGGCCGTCATGGCTGCCTAGGGACATGGAGGTGCAATTCCCTTAAAGCAATTGGAGGTGCAATTATTTTGAGGCAAAAGAATTTAGGAGACAAAGCTTTCTTTTCCCTCCTAGCCTTTCAGTTGAGCCTTATTGTCTCTGTCTCCATTTCCTCTCCAGTTGCCCTCTATAAAGTAGTTTATACTGGCACCGCAGGGCTGGGATGTGGGACTGAGGTAAAGCTAAGCTGGGAAAAGCCAGGAAAAGCCAGAAAAATACTGGAAATAGCTGTAATCAAAAGGCTTCTACGGTGAAGTCATGTTCTTGCTATAGAAGGATTTTCAGTCATGTCAGTGAGTAAATAATAAAGAGCATAATGATTTGAACACACTAGATGTCTGAAGGAATCAAAGAACAGGCTAAGGAAAATCATAATATATGTTTAATAATCATAATATATGTTTAATATAATCCTTATAGAGTTGGGGCATTCCTGATTAGAAGTTTGCACCAAATATATATTAATTCATTACCCTTTTATGTTCTTTGAGACTACAGAAATGTATTAATTTTTCACTTTTGCATGCCACTTTTCACACCAAGATAGTGTTCTTCTGGGAAAAATTCAAGACAAACTGTAAAGAGAATCTGAAAGTTCACCATTGTTTCAAACAGTTCCTCAGTCTGTATTTTTAAACTGGCTTGAAACACCAGGCCTCCAGTTTGTTTTGACTGGCCTCTGCCTGATACCATCTCATGGGTTTCTTGCCAGCAGCTAAAGTTTAATGAAGATTTAAATCTTTTTCCTCAAATCCTCACAGACAGCTCCTCTGTCACTGGACAACATCAATAGCAGGCTTGTCACACAGGCCTGCAAATTCTCTGTCAAATTCAGCTTTACAGTTCTTCTGTGCAGCTTCTGTAGGATACAGCCTCCTCTCTCCCACCCACAGCTAAGGGATTGGTACAAGTTCTCATACCATGCCTGGAGTCCAGAAACACCCTTTCTCTGTATTGTAATGTTGCCCTATATGCAGCCATTCATAATACTACTAGCAAAGGTTACGACCGTAGCAGCTCTCATTTGGATCTTGCTAGTAGCCTTCAATTCCCTAACACACCAAATGCAAACATCATCTTCCCTTTCAAGAACTTTTATGACATATTCCTATTACAAATTCTATCATGTTAGTGCCAAAATCAACAGGCTCTAACTGGCCTGTGTTGCCAGGCCCGTTGCCAGACTAGAAATGGCGTCACTAGCATTTTGCTATTGTTTTCACTGAGGGTTGCCTCTTACACAGGTCCATAGATAGCCCTAATTTTATACTGTACAAAAAGGCAAAATATATTTGACACTTAGCAAGTGGCACAGAAGGAACAAGGCCCAACATTGCAAAAAAAATGGTTGGATCAGTGGATTCAGTATTCGACTGGTCAGAAGGGGTTGCACATCCAGCGGTAAATCTTCACAGGATAAAACAGAATGACAGTGATTTTTGCTGTAAGGCTAATTTAGAAATGCTTTTCCAGTACCAGTGGAAACAGAAGTTAACTTTTTGGGTAATACGCAATTTCTTTAGTATGACTACAGAGTTGTGAAGGACTGTACAATTGCCAACTTTGTTTTGCTTTTTAACTCTAATTGGACAAATGGGATGAGTTAAAATGAAAAAGACCCAGGAAGTAGGTGGAATCCAGTAAATAATATTCATTAAAACCTGGATGGAATGTGAAAAGACAAATTAATATTTTTTTTTTCTGAATAATTAATACTAATTATAACTTGCTAGAATATTCCCACAGTTCATGATAAATGTATAGGTAAATCTCTAAGATATGGTTATCAGCCTTTTGCTCTGTACTCAGTGTGAGACAACTAATGACAGAATTTGCTCCTTATGTTTTATAAAATAGCCCCCAGACACCAGATTTCTGAGACAAAAAACATTTTGAGAAGTTTTGAGTTTGCAATCTTAATTGCTTAATTTTGCACACAAACTGTAAAAGTCAACATCTCTGTGGTACTACAGGGATATGTTGGGACTAAAGATCATTATATCCCAAGAGGAATTTTGCAAATAAGACAAGAGCAGCATTGTTTCAAGGAAAGGGAAAGGGTGATTGAGATTTATAAAGTTAACTTGTTCTTGAGATGCCTTGGTATTTTGCTGCATGTGTAGGAGGATTTGCAAATTCAGTCAACAGCAGCCCATATGGCAGAGTCTTGACCAGAGCTGAATGAACCATTGAGAACTTTCCTTTGAAAAATAGCTTTCTAATACATCATGAAATTCAGTAAACATATTATTGGCTGAATGCATTTGACAGACAATCTGGTTCTAGAGGGAGGAAAATCTGAAACACAGCTACAATGCAGCCAGTAATTTTAAAGAAATGTCCCAGAAAGGTTATTCTACACATATTAATCAACAGGCTCTCAGCCTGATGTCAGATGGTGGCCGAGTGCTTTGGCAAGCACCAATGGAGCATTATTTTATGTGAGAAAAACCTCCATAACCTTTACTTACTGCAGGTACTGCTTCATACCCTCCTGCTCGCCAGGTCAAATTATTCCCGGCTTCTTTGTGTCCTTGTGCATGTCAGTCTTTGAATTCACCCATATGCATCTAATCTTTTTTTCTTGATGTGTTTTAAGCTCTGTAGCATCTAATGGCAATGAATTTCATGGGTTATCAGTTCATGGAATTTTTTATGTGTGCCGCCTTTTAAAGAACATTGTTTGCTCACTCTCCTGTGAGCTCCGATTAGGAATTTGTACCTGACAGGCACCATCCGTTTCATTTGACTTTACAACATGTCTTTCTCCTGTTAGAATAAGCAGTTCTGATCTTCTTGCTGCCCTTTCTTAATGTCTTGGTTTTGGACATGGTAAGGTCAGAGTGGCTATGTTGTTCCTGTCAAGCGAGCATGAAGTCTGGGAGCTCAGTGGTGGAAATGTGTCAGCTTTAAGTATGCAGGGGGATTGCAAGGCACATTTGTTGTTTCAGTAATGTTGGACTCAGGTGTCTAAAAACTATGACTTCATCCATGGAAATGAGTTCAGATAAAAAATTGTGAATTCAAAAATATGACAAATAAACCTTAGCTTCTTTCCTTCTGCCCCCTGTTTTCTGTGCCCCAATGACTGCATATGTTTCATTTTTTCAAGCTTTTTAAATTTTTTTTTTTAGCCAAAAGATCTAGTAATATGCTTTAAAACAAGAAAAAAAAAGTCTCCCTTCCCTGAGATTCTGTTGTTGGTCAGCAAGTTGGGAAATACCACCCAAACAGGCAAAACTAATACTAAAAGTGTAAGTTCTGGCAACAACGTTGCTGCATATAACTGGTAAATTTGACTTTTCTTCTGAAATGTAATGTATTGAGATGTCAGTGTTTTCATGACACTAACAAGAGATCCGAAGAGGGAGCACTGACCCGGGGATTTTAATGGCAGTATTGAGATGGTCAGTGCAGCTGCTGTACAGCAAAGTAAGAAAAAAAATTCATCAAATTTCTGCTGTGTGGGGTGCAAGTGGGAACATTTAAACCCTGTGTTTAGCTCCCAGATGCACAAACCACATGTCTGAGCTGACACACAGGGAAGTATTGTTCATCAGTTAAAAATTGGCATCAATTACTTCCTCCCTTTGGGCCAAACGGGGAACCATATTGTGACTCCTTAGCTGCTGTGGCAATGAAATTACATACTGACCCACACTGAAGAGTTAATTATTAATCCAAAGGGAAGAACTATGCAACGCAATGGAAATCTGGACTATGAAAAGCAATTGGATGAGACAGACAACAGGAGGCATACATACCCATATGACTTCAAACTGTGTCATATTAAAGGAATCAATGCATGTGCCACTGCCATACATATTTGTCTCACCCTTTTTTTACTGATCTTTAATACATATTGGAAAAAATACAGAACCAAATTAAAAACTCCAACCAGAGAAGAGAACTGTTGATGTTTACAAGACCCCAGCTGGACTGTGGTCAGAGCAGTCACTTTGCTTTTGCTGATGCTATTTCCCAGGCTAACTCCCCCATGTAAACTACAGCTGTGAGCAGGTGGTCGTGCATGTTCATGTGTGCTCCATGTAGGGGAACAGCCTCTCTTTGTATCACCTTCTGCATTTTTTCATGTTCAGCTGAAAACATAATTTACAATGGCAGGCAGATGTAAACGAGAATTTCACAAGATGAAAGCAAAATACTTAGTCCAAAACTCCTAGTGTTTTGGTTTCCTTTCATGGCTATATTTGATATTTAAATGTATTTTACAATTAAATACATCCTTAGAAAAGTGGTCAGATTGGGTGAATACATAAGCTGATTTCTTTTTCTTCAGATGAATTATTATTTTTTTTAATTGGAGAAAGGTCAAGCCTCTCCCCCATTGCTACATTTTTTTTTCCATGGAGAATTGACTTGATTGTTCTCCAAACACTGTTTCCTGTTCTTCACAGAGGGGAAATGTTTGTTCCTTGTTCCTAATAATCAGACATACTGTAATGACTTGCTCACAGAGAAGAAAAAAAATACAGGAAAGTTAAGACTGATTATTAATATTTTCTTTATGCTCAAATTTTAAAAGCAGTAGAGCAGTGGCTGGTCTAGTGAAATATCTATAATACATTGAAAGGCCTGGGTAAGCTGAAGGATGTATGTCAAATGTATAGCAAGGGTACACAGAGGCGTCTATTTGCCAGAGAAAATGGAGAGAAAGATTTTTTCTTTGTCACTGCTCATCCAAGCAGGCACAAATCTTTTGGTGCCTGTAAGAAGGGTACAACTGCAAAATTAGAAGGCCATCACACCGATGTTATTCATTCAATTACTTTATTTTGGTTTGATTGGAATGATCGCAATGTATCATTCAAGTGGTAATTTAATATGTCCTAGCAGATAGTTTAAAATGCTGTTTAGGCAAGGTTTGTTGGGGTAACTGTTTCAGGGTGTTCCTGAAGCCATAGCTATCCCCCATGCATCAGGTCTAGGAAAACCAAGGTATTGCCTGCAAGAGAGAGTTTGTCAGTTATACTAGCAAAATTACCACTGGAGCCAAGGTTCACAGCTGTGCATATTAAAACTCCTCTTACAATGACATAGGGTAAGCCAAAACAAAATATGGCAGTTAAAGCCACAAGCCACATAGTTTTCCTGCCTTAATTTTTGACATAAAGTCATGTCGTAAGTTATACTGGAAAACACTCTCCTACACAGGAAAGACTAAATGTTCTATTTTAACTTTTCCACCTCTATGGATAGACTCAAAGCATGAAAAATTCTGCTGGGATAACCAGGTTATTTGTAATTTTCTAATTAAAATAAATGTGTCAACACTTATTAATGCCTTCAGTGACCTACAGTTGCCCACAATGTGCTCCCTTCAGCATAGATTAATCTTTATAGTGTAAAATGGTGGGGTGCTAAGTTGGTGGGAAATCTCAGCATTGGTTCCCCATCTTTGAATGTCCTTTTGAGCCATCGGAAAAAATAAATATATATGAATCTCCACCATTCTCATTCTACTCAACTCCTTATTTCCTGTTGCCGATACTTACATGGAACAGTGCTGCTCCCAAGGAAAAAAAAAGACTCTTTTTCTGAATCTCATTCCTCTTCTAGCTGCTCACCTGGAACATTCACCTCCATTTTCTGCTATGAGTTTAGAATAAGAGTTGTTCCTGTCCTAAAACCCAGCTTATTAGTTGCTATTAGGGCACAGGAAAAGACTGATAATTGTATTGTTTAAACTTTTGGGATTTTTTTCACATATTTTAAATATCTCAAGAACAAATCTAGAGATAATACATTTAAAGTGACGTGTATTCCTGCTCTTAAAAGTCCTTGTTTTAAGAATTCCTTCCTCAGTTTTTCCCTTTTGAAACTGTAAGACAAATGAGAAGATAATTTATATGTGCTTTATATTCTTCCCAGATGTTTCTAATCATTAATTTAATGTTAATTCTCAAATATAATGGATTTTGTAATGGTTGATCTAAATTAAGATATAAAATAAAACTAATTAATTAGAATGTAATTGACTATTGGAAGCAATGAAAACAGCAATGAAGAGAAGGAAAATGCACAAAGAATCTAAGACCGACAAGCATCAATAGAAAATAATGTTTCTATAGGGAAAAGGAGTAGGCAGATATATTTATAAAAGTTATGAATCTTTAAAGTCAATCGCTGGAGGAAAGAGGAGTTTTGTAAGGATTTTATCTATATATATAGCAAGAAAAGAATTATGTTAATGAGAAGTGAATAAAAAAGCCTAAATCTGAGGGAGAACACCAAAGTCAAACTGAGTTTGAAGAACTCTATGGCTTCTACAAAAGATAGTTGTAAATCTTTTCTGAGGTGCTTATATAAGAATTCCAGCTGATAAAACAAGAAGGGGTCTGTGTTTCTGCATGTTAATCTAATTCCACTAAATTTAAAGAATCACACTGTGCACTATGTTAGAGGGAAGACATTGATAAACTGGAAAG
Source organism: Anhinga rufa (assembly GCA_013400875.1). Classification (NCBI taxonomy): domain Eukaryota; kingdom Metazoa; phylum Chordata; class Aves; order Suliformes; family Anhingidae; genus Anhinga; species Anhinga rufa. The sequence continues at coordinate 11,020 of VZTV01099718.1, forward strand.
GTTTCAGGAAAAAGCAGCAAAACTGAGTGGAGTGGTAGGGTGTGAAGTAAGAGGAAGAAAAAAGAAGCTCAGAGCAGCATTCCTCAGTGAGGATAGGACAAGAGATCATAGCCTAGGAACTTTGGGGGATGGTGAACCTATGTTTGTAAAAACTTAACTAGGCAGAACAGGATGGCACCAGTGGTGTTTGTGGAGTAAATAATTAAAAAAATATATACCCGACAGTGAAAGTCAGTGCTTCTCATGACAACACACATCTACCACGTTGGTTTGGTATGTGACAGAAACTAGTCCTAGGTCCTAGCTTCTGCCACTGCCCAACCACAGCTGAGGCAGGAGCCAGCACTGGCCTCTGCCAAGAGCCAAGGCTGTGGCTGAGAGCTAATTCACAATATTTCCAGGCTCCATCAGAGCCGGGAGCTGGGACCTGTCTCTCAGGTCCCATGACATGCATGTCCAGGTAGAGGCAGGTGGCACCCCTGTGGCACACATGCCCAGCACCACCCCTTTGCCTTCTTCCAGAACAGGATCCCCAGGCAGGAAACTTGTGTTTAGAGCAAGAATTTCAGTGGAGAAGAACATGGGGCAGCAACTCCAATTGGTGGATGTTTATTACATATTGCAGTATTGGATCTTATCTCTAGATTGTACAGTAAAGGAGGAAAAAATAGGCTCCATTTTCTTTCTGCACAAAAGCGTGGTCAGGCATAGAGTCAGGAGAGACTGTAGATGCTGCTGAAGCTGTAGGCACCATTGCTTCAACTGCTGCAGATTATGTGAGCAAACAGTAAACCCTAATTTCTCATAAAACAGATCTAAATCTGTCACAGAGATGAACTATGTATGTATTTCATCTCTAACTGCCATGATTGTATAATAAGAACATAGACGATTTTACACCATCAGTATTTGCTATTATTTCATGTTTCAGTATTACTTCAAGGTAGGTAGTAAGAGAAAAGCTGGCTGTAATCAGAGACATTCCCATAGATGTACTGACCATAGAGTCATGACCATAAAGTTGGACGTGTTTTGAGCCTTAGGGAGAATAGCAATATAAGTTATAAAAGCAGTGGTTAGGATGAGGAGGACAGGAACACACAAGGGTTAGGTGAATTGCAAATATGTGACCGGTCTTAAAACAGCAACATTTCAGCCTGAGCTAAAATAATCATGTGACATTTTAGTACCATGTTTTCTCATACTAAAAAGGTGATGCCTTGTGTAAGTAGCTGTGCATGTCTGAAATCCCTGCTAAGCCACGTGAAATTATTAGATCATTTGACTCAGATACAATAGTGCTATTATTCACTGTCTGGGCTTACTTGTGACACTGGAAAGGTCTAAATTTTTACAGGTTTATGGGGCAGAAAATGAGACTGTCTCATAAGATGTCACAGACTAAAAATGACAAGTAATGGGTCAGAATCTGGTGATAAAGTGTAATGTAAGGATTTGGTGATTAACTAGCACCCGCATCCTATTCCTTTAGGATTTTGGTTCCTGCATGCTTCCATCTGGCTTGGGTGCACCTCAGGAGGGAGCCCTAAATCCTGCTGTTTCTGTGTTTATAGCAGCATAACCCTTGATTCAGTGGCCTTTGATAGCTCCTCTCTTGCTGCCACACACCATGCATGTACGGGAGACACAACTGTGAATTCAAGCTGGCAGAGAGCAAAGACTAAAGGCTAATGAGACCTTGCATAGCTCCCAATTCTCACATCAAGTGCTCCTGTGTCTCTCCAGTAGCTCCTGCCAGCTTCAGCTCTGTCGTTCTGTGAAGCAGTCCTTTACTCACTCACTTTCCCTTTCATTGTCCTCTGTCTTCTCCTCTTCTGTTCCCCGCTAGTAGACACCAGCAGCTAAAGGGTTAGATGCACTTAGGTAGGGTGGGCTCTTTTGGGAAACTGTGGTCTAGATGCTGCCTCTCACTCAAGAAGCCTATAAATCACTGGCATTTGAAAAACAGAGGGCTATACCAAGATTATTTTAGATATAACTGATTTCTATAATTGTTCCCTAAGTATCAAGTACAGGCAAGTGAAATTGTGGGATTACATTAGGTGGATATATTTTATGGATCAGTAAGGCAGTTTTTAAAGGGAATATATTTTATATAAGTTCTGAAATGATAGTAACTGCCTTTAATTTCTTAGAATAATTGGTTGAAAAATGTAGCTGCCTTCTAAAGAAGTTTTTAAGGGATTATCATTACAAGACTGAGTTTGGCAAACATGCTATATTTCTGTATAACAGCTCAGTAATCTGTGGTTTAGATTTTGCATGTGTGGTCTATGGCTGATGGATATTTTTGCACTTTCTCTGATATATTGAACAATCAGGCTTAAAAGAAACAGGAAAAATTAACTTTTTTTTCTCTAAGCTCATTCATTTATTTGTTGAACATATCTCTTGGATTGAAAAAATATCATTATAGAAACTTCACATTTATCTAATAAAAGAATTTTTCTGTGATCCATTGAAAAGTGCTCTGAGAAGTTAGAATATAAACTCTTCCTTGGCAGTAAGAATGGCCAAAAGAATACTCTTTTGATCTTAAACCATTGCACATATCATATAGAAGTATGAATTTCAACCTGTAGATGTAGGTGGTTGCTGATGATACCTGCCTGTCTGCTGATAATTTGTTTTATATCCATGAAATGCAAATGAGAGCTTTTCCCAGAGTCTACTGGGGACTGAAGAACAGAAAATTAAGTGTCTGTTGTACAAGCCAAAGAAAACTATGGGAGTACTAGTAGCTGCGGGAAGAGGTGAAAGGGGCAGAAGTGATACACAAGAGCTAAGTGGTGTCATTGTCATAATTTGCTTCTGTTTAAAGGGCTACTTGTAACGACTGATCATTTACTAGAGGTTCAAACAAGTGGCCATCAGAGAATGCTTCACTAGAACCGCAGTGATGAGGTTTTGAAGACAAATATGCAATTTACCTGTCCTACCACAGCTGCTGGAAAATGAATGTCAGTGCTAATGAAGAAAAAGTCACTTGGGATAGTAGGAAGCTGCAGAGTTAGGAATGTGTTTTTTGTTTACTCTCTATAGAGGAAAGTTATCTCAATGCTTTTTCTGTCACTACAGTTTTAAGATACTTGGATTTATAAGTCCCTAGGTTCTGAATAACATATACCTAAAATAACTCCTACTCATTAAGAGAAAAATTACCATGTAAAACAGAGCTGGAATCTACTTGCTCATTATTTAGTTTACTACCTGCAGAAGTACCTCAATCTAGTTCAGTCTTCTTGCTAGGTAGGTTTTCATAACATCCTTAAAAGTGCAACAGCTGGTGGAAATGTGTCGCAAAAAGCCATTTAAAGCAACAAGCTTGAAAAAACAATAAATATTACTATTCAACATTGAATGCAGATTGGGGAAAAAATAAAATTTTAAAATAGAATTTACTTAATGAAATATATTCTTGCTGTAAGACTGGATGTTTGGGAAATATATTACATGATTATTTTTTGCCATGATTGTGGATACAACCTTTTTTTAAAAAAACAGGAGGGGCCTAAAATAAACTTAAAAAAATAGAGGGGCCTAAATTAGTCTCCTAAATTATTTTCAGACACCTAGCTACATGGTTTCTCTTTCCTTTTCTCTTAGCACTCTACGGCTGTCACTGACCCCTCTTTCATTTGTTCCCTTGAATTTAAAAGTTTCTATATTTTTCAATGTTTCAGAAATCTGACTTCTTAAATTAGAACACTAAATATAGGTTATGAGTTCAGTCGTAACTGGACATTAAAAACTAACAAAAGAGGAAAGCTGGCTCAGCTTCATATCCACACCCAGAAGAAAACATTATATACTAATTATTACAAAGAAGCATTTGAGACTATATTAAGTGGGATTTATAATTTTTGAGAGCAAATGTTCAAATACTGTTAACATTTTACAGCTGTGAAGACACAGGATTTCTTAATAAATTTTAGAAGTGTGCAGAAATCACAAGGAATCTTTGTAACTTCAGAACAGTTTCAAAAATCCTGATATCAAGAGATCTTTCCCAGAACTGAAATGCCTTCTGCTTAAACTGTGAACTGGGTGGTTGCACAGAAAACACGAAGGCTTTGTAAGTTGCTATAATTAAAATAGCTAGAGTATTGCAATAGAAGCGTCTGTGTTTAGCAGTGTTTTTTTCAAAGCTGTTGGCTAAGAGCTTGCTGCAGTCCTCTGGCGTACATAGAAATGAGACCCTATGAGGTCTGTATGTCAATTTCCCTTCTAATTCTGGATTGTTTCATGGAAAATACTAGTATTTGCTGAAGTCATCAGCTTACTGCAAATAAGAATTCCATTTTTTAAGTACTTCTTTTTAAATTTACTGCTGTAAACAGTATTGGACAAAGGACAGTCATTTCAAGTAAACCAAGTTTTATCATATGCTATGAAAAGCATTTTGAAATTTAACTGCATTGGACTATGAAATCTTGCATTTGATTGAGAAAGGTTATAAAGTGAGATGAACCAAAGTACCTGTTGTGGGATTGGAGGGTAGATGCTGGAGATGGGGCTCTGCCTGCCGGACAGCCCTGGCTGCAGCAGGAACAACCCTAGGCAGAGAAGTCCCAGGAAAAAGTGAGAACCCCCTGTTACCTCAAAGTCTATACCTGCCTGTAAAGAAAGACTAGATGGATGGCGAAAATAGAATTAACAGGGTTATCCAAAATGTTAGGGGATTTAGTATCCCCCGCCTGTTTTGTGAGAAGGTGTTTCTCTCCCATTCAATTCTGCATATAACTGAACAAAGTAGCTACTTCCCTGGCTCTGATCCTATGAATAGCAAGTTATTTTTGTTACCCTGAACTGTCCCTTTACAAAAGTGGAAATAGATTTTAATGTTAGTAAATATTTTTAGAGCAGGTCAAGTGAGGATCTAGCAACTTTATAGGCACTTATTAGTGGTTTCTTTTCTAGATCCTCTCTAGCCGTATGCTTCCTATTTTTCTTATTTGCTTTACAAAACCCACTTAGCCATGTCTGTTATCATCCTGATGAAACCTCCAGGTAATCTGCAGGAAGAAAGGCAAAATGATGCCATTTTTGAGGAGTGTCTAGGCAGTGTCAGTTTCAAGTTGAGGAAAACGTTTTGCCTTCTAGGTTTTGATCGGAGGACACAGAATTGAGTGTATGAGATAAAAATTTATGTTGCTTTCAGAGGGAGATTGGATGTCACTCTTCATTGGCCTTTATCAGGCTAAAATCACAAGAATAATATTTATATAAGCGTTGCACTGGTTGCAGTATGTGAAAGGAATGATCTGTGCACAAAGCACACTTTAGAATATCACGTCTAACTACGAGAAAATGAGGATGGAGGGAGGAGTAGGAATTTGCCTAATATCAGTACCCAGTACTGAATTCAGTAAGGCAGTTTTAGAGTTACATCTGTTCAAGTGAAGTAGCATGAACTCAATTTCTTATCCTTCTCTCTCTCCATCTTGCGAAGTACAGCACCCAGCTGCAGATAACTGGTTAAGTAAAACTCTTTTTCTTTTTTACGTTCTTGTTTGTGCGTTTCATTTGCTACATGTGCAACATTGCTTCATTACTACACCATAACGATTTTTAAGATAATTTCCACCTAGACAAGGAGGATCTAGACTTCTGTGACAACTAGGACAAATACCAAGGTAGGATTATTTTCATTTTGCTTGGGTTTCGGTAATTAAAGATAGGTCAAGTCAGGAAAGAGTCAGTGAAATCAAGGCACTGTATTCTTGTCTCTGGCACATATAAATTAGAAATAATTTTGTTGAATTATTTGTAGTTATGTCATTTTCATAGTGTCACAGGTTCAGTATTTAGGTGGTGGAAAATTTGGTAATAGATTTGTCAGAATATACA
>VZTV01099724.1:0-12335 GCA_013400875.1 Anhinga rufa
TGCACACCCACAAAGGAGCACAAGAAAGACAATTGTGGGGGAGCGGGGACAGCCCAAATAATACCCTGTCCTAGCAACTCCTGTTCTATATAAATATATATGGTGTAAATGTGCTCCCTGTGTACGTGTGCCTACTAGGAATACATCTTCCACCTTGCTACTGGTTGGACCTGGTAACATGGAGCTACGGTAACTTGCCTATTTCAGGCTGACTGATCCAGCACGATATGTTTGTCTCTAACATAACCAGCACCTCTTCTAACATGGTCCCACAAAACACAATGAAGTAGCTTTTTAAGCAAAAACTAATCTTCAAATACTCTTATCAAGAAAAACTTGTATTAACAGTGTTTGTCTTCACCAGGCTACAAGTAATAAGCTGATTGGTTTCAGTAGACCTAGCTATGCATTTAAAGATCGTGCCTAAAGAACCACGTAAACTGGTTCTTCCTTTATTTACACTGGCAGAAATCAATTTCGAAACCACTCTTACAAATGTTTGTGAATACATGCTTTACTCAGCTGTCTGCTTCCCTCTTACTGAGAGTTTCTCAGACCCATTTAGGATATTAAACAGAGGATCCATTTCATATTTGACAGAAACTGAAAATGTCAATGTGGTTCCCTCCTGGATCAGGTCTCTTATTTCAGAATACATCAAAGACAAAATTATATTTACCGCTGGTCCTGGTGGGCCTCTGGGACCTGTGGGACCATCTTTTCCTGTGAAACCCTATTAAAAAACAAAAGCATGATTAGAGATTAACCTAAGATTGTAGCCTGATTAAAATGGCCTTTAAGATATGTAGCTGCAATACTCGTGATTACTACTAACATGTATTTTAAAATCTATCCACAATGTAAGTTATAAAAATAGCTATCATGACTAATGCTGGAGAGGGCTATGGAACAATGAGCTTCAGTCAATTTAGATGTTCGGCTGCTGTTGATTAACTGAAGATGGAATGAGTCTCAATATTTGTAAGAAAATAAATTGTTGTACTATCCCAGAGGAGCAAGATCTCCTTTTTGCTGTTTTCTCTCTCACAGATAAGCTGGAAACTCTGAGGTTTCTACTTAAATGAAGAAAAACCTCCCTTCAGATACTTCCTCTGAAAGAAGACATGCTGAGAAATCCCATTTCAAAAATCTAACATAGTATTCACAAATTAATATTGATGGTCGATGGCCCACTAATGACCCACCAATCCCATGGTATGTTCTTTGGCAACTGGCTATCACATGGTGGTCTGCTTTAATTCCAGTTATCAGCTCCCACTAAAGGATAAAAATAAATGCATATATCAGCTATTAATTTGGACTGTAAAGGTAAGTCATTGCTTCAGTCATCTCAAAGGTGATATGCCACTGTAAAGACAAAAGAGATTTGCTTAGTTGACCCCAAATTAGAAGAAAGGGATTGCAAGAACTCCACAAATACCTGTGCGCATGTTCTTCATTATGAAGACATTTCAGAATCCCTCATCCAAAGAAAAGTTCTTAGCTCGATAGTCAAAGGTTAAGGAGCAAACTTGACCTTCACAGTAAGAATGGCACAAATTCTTCACAGATATGACATCTCCCAGACACTGAGACAAGCAGAGTTTCAGAGGGATCCCCTGTGGCAGCAACAGTGTGTGGAAGGCAGCAGGGCTCAGTACCTCAGCAGAGCCCTGCTCAGTGGGCATATTGCTCTACGGGTGCAGGTGTCTGAGAATCTAGTCAGGAAAGTGAGCAGTGCAATTTTTACATAAATTATCTGGCTACCCTATGGCTATCTGGGGAGGTTTTCACCCCTAGGTTTTTCCAGTCCTTCCACTTTTACCTGTCTAGGTTGGATACTGATAAAAGGACTCCTTTTGAAAAAAGCATCTGAAAACAAAAAGGTATGATAAAGAAAGGAAGAAAAAAAAAAAACAAAAAACATTACTTGGTCATTTCAGAAGATAAACTGAGGAAACCTTACCCTTTCACCTGGAGGTCCCATTGGGCCAGGTGGACCAGGTAAACCTGGGGTTCCCTAGAGAGAAAAGGAATGATAAACTGAATCCATGACAGAACAAACATCACTCTGATGGTAATCATCTCAGTATTTATGAACACATTTAAATATCTGTCTTCAATGTTGCTTTTTGACATTTACAAAAATTAAACAAACCTTTAGGAGAAACCATTTATCTCATACGCATGATACAAAGTTCTTCACCCTCACTCTACTTTTTACTTCCATTTCCTTACCAGCCCATAATTCAACTTCAAAAATAATTTTCAGTACTGTTTCCATAAAACAGATATATCTGGTTTATTGCCTATACAAGCATGACTTACAGATGTCAGCTGATCCCTTAACACACTGTAGGATCAATACTACTGTTGTAGGAATTGGATATGGGACATCCTTGTATCATGTTGTCATGTTCTTCCCCCTTTTCCGTCTAATCTCACCATACACTAAGATGTCGCATTGCTTTCTACAGGACATTACTGCTCCCTAAACATATATATTACCCAGGTTTATAAGGACTAATAAAAAAGGAAAAGAATACAAGGCCCTTGGTTCATGACTAACCTTATCTGATATATGAAACTAAATCTACAAGTATCTCCCATACAGTCTTCATATCCCCAGTACAATCAAGGACAATATAGTAACCAAGAAATATTAGTTATGTCACCACATGTGCAGGTCAATGACCTTAAGTTATTCAAATCTGGCTGATTATCCAAAAAAAACCCTTATTTTTCCTTCTTAAAACCTAAATCTAGTTTACAATAGAGAAACCTGCAAGTAAGTGAAATTTAATATTGCTTTCCTCTTTCAGAAAGCATACAATTAATGTCCCAAGACCATTTGACTTCCAAAAGTACAAAGTAACGAGACAACATTGCTGAAGAAGGGGTCAGCAAAGATTCTGCAACCTCTATTTTAGGAAGACATTTAACTGCAGGTGGTCAGAAGTTGAGAGACCTTCCTGGGGTTATCAGTGTACATTTCCTAATCCAATGGTCTGTCCCTGAGCATTCACAACTATCCAGATGGATATTAGCTTGACTTAGCATTTAGCTTGACTTACTACAGCTGTTCTTTCACTCTTGCTGTTTTGAATGGTTTACTATTTCCTACATTTCAAATTCTTAAGTGTAAGATAATTATGTTTCCAAAAACTATTGCTTAGGAAGGTATGAGAAAATCCTATGAGTCCTAGTGATGTCAAAGACAGCTCTTCAGCAGCCAACCTGCGTCAGGAAGAGCGCAAAATGACATTATCTTGTCTAAGTATCAACTTACCGATCGCCCTGGTAGTCCAGGCTGGCCAGCATCACCTTTCATTCCTTGACGACCCTATAATTTCCATAAATTATTATTACAGATACTGAATTACAGAATAGGTCAGCAAAATAATTAATTTGTTTAAATGGATGTGAAATAATTCCTGTGAGATACCTGAATTAAGGAATCCATAAGCCAACTATGTATTACTATTTATGGTTGGACTCGATGACCTTAAACGTCTTTTCCAACCTAAATGATTCTGTGATTCTACGATTATGGAATAAACCAAGATACATATACCTCTTAAATGAAGCAGAACTGATCATCTCACAAGCATTTGCAAATGCAGGATGACCAGTAGACAATATATTAAAAACATAGGCAAGCAGACATTTGGTAGGGGCACATATTTTGATAAGTAAGTAACACAGACTTTTCAGTAAGAGAGACAGATATCAATGTCTTCACAAGCAGGAAAGCATGGAAGGGTTATATGTTTTCTCCCAACCTCCCTTATCTTTCTCAACTGGTGAGCGGAGCTGCCTACGCTCAAGAAAGGTAAAAGCTCAGTCTTTTTAAAGTTTCACTGTTTTTCTCTAACCTGTGGTCTGAAAAGCGTTATACACTTCCAGGACACAAGGTGTAGGAGCATATAAAGCAGCAATGTATTGTCTTTCACAACTTGCTTGCATTCGACATATACTATGGCACTGTAGTATAAATGCACAGTCTAAACCCACGTGAGCTAAATTTGACAATACAATATTTATTTTCCACAGTGGCTTGCATGATAATCCAGCATTAATAACTGTTGATGACACACAAATAATCAAACAATTTTTAAACATAGTCTGCCAAGGTGAATTACAATTTATAAAAATGAAATTACATGACTCAAAAGTGGCTCTTGAACATTGTTAACTGATGAGAAGTTCCAAGAATTATGTTGGTTTTGTTGGTGCTTTCATTCTTCAAAGGTTTGTAACAAATACAAGTATTTATTATATTCTACATATAAAAGGAATGTTCTTAGCCTTTCTTGCTTTTTGGCACCTCTAGGTCATCTTGATGAAGTTTTTTCTCCCAGTATATAACAAAAAACTGAAAATATCTACACTAGTTAACAAAATCTTTCTACTTTGTCCTTAGAAAATAGAAGGTGTACCTAATCTTAAAGCACATTCTGTTTTCCATTTCCCAAATTACATTACAGACTGAGAAGGTAACCTGGTTTCAAATACAAAATAAGACAGTGTGCAATTAGACACCAATTCTATTATTTGTTTTCATAAACTTTATATTTTAACCAAAGACTTCATTCAAAAAGCTCCTGATTATATTAAAATTCAAGCTATTCCCAAACAGGAAACATCAAAATTATATTCCTGCTTTTGGGGTGATTACTTATTAAAATATGATAAAAGCAGTTTTAATACATTCAGAATGTAGACAAAGGGTTACCTATGCTATCTGCTCTAAAAACCTTCATCTGGTGAAACTTCATCAGTGTTAACAAGAGTTACTCTGGCTTTAAAGGCATGTACATGATATCAGAAGTAGCCTGTTGCTAAAATATGCATGCTGTTGCCAAGAAAGCCCCCAAAGAATGAAGGGCTATTTTGTATGCCTAGATCTAGGCACCCATTGACTCTCTGAACTTTCAGCTACTGATTTAAGCTCAGAAAATAGAAGTTGGACATGTAAATCTGTGAGAAAGGCTTCAGAGTAATATTGCATGCTCAATTTTCCTGCATGACAGTTTGATAATTTTGAGTCCTTGAAGGCCTAGCAAATCTACAGAAAAGCTATAAGAGAAAAAACGGAGTAGCACAATGTACATTACAACACTTGGACTCTGTCCCTCCACAGACATCTCTTAAGCACATGTAATATTCAGGATAGAAAATGGTATTGTATTGGAGGAGACTTGTTTCAGAAAGAGACTTGTTTCATAATACTACCGCACTGCAGGGAAAATTAAATGTTAGGGCAAAGCTGCCACCCTCTTCCCAAGACCACCACCCCCATGGACAGCTCTGACTCCACACACAGTTCCACCCACACTCAGAATGGCCACTCACCGGTTCTCCTGGGATTGACAGCCCATTGGGGCCCTGCGGACCTGGAGGACCTTGAGGGCCAGGAGGACCTGTCTCGCCACGAGGACCAGGTGGCCCCTTAAAGCAGAAAATTAAAAGACTGTAAATGACAATCCCTTCTTAGATCTGTAACTGCAAATTCCTTGGGGTTAGATACTTAGGGTAAGTCAGAAACCTGGAGACATATTAAATACTTCAGAACAACTTTGGAAACAGTTATCCAAGTGGCATATCCTTTCATAAGCTATTCTCTGATTCACGTTGGTGGTCTCAGGCCAATACATGCCTTCTTGCAGTGTTAGTTAGAGGGATAGCTGTCTCCTCTGTACAGAAGAAAGAAGAACAATGCTGCAGTGTATTAACAACCTGATGCATGCACTCTAGTTTCCTGATGTGCAGTCAATGCCTTTGAGGTTACATATATACATAAGCTGTGTATACAGTCTCAAATAGGTAGGCTGCACATAAATAACATATAGGCATATTTCCAATTAAATTTTTAATCTTCATTCCTAGTTTAGCATAGAACTAAGCATACAAATTTGCATACAGGTAAGCATGTATCAACATTATAAATGCATTCCAGAAAGATACTTACAGATGATCCAGTCAAACCCCTTTCACCTCTGGGACCTTTAGCGCCTGGGCCACCCTAAATTGAATATTTTGAAATAAAATGTATTTCATACAGGGAAAGGAAAGGTACATCATACTGGTGTGTGTTATGAATCCTCTTTATCAAACTCTTACAGGAAAGCCCAAAGTTTTGAAGTGTATAGATCACACTGCTAAAAAGAGTACTGGAATAAAAGATGCATCAAAAACTCAGGTAAACCACATAAGCTTGAGCCTTGTCAATTCAGCCCATGAAAAATTATTGTAATTTTTGTTTCTGCAGATATAAACTTCTTCAATTTATATTAATCAGAATCTCTGGATACCTCTCTATTACACTGACAGACAATTTAACTGGGCTTCAGATTCCTCATGAAGCATTTTTGATAACTTCAAAGTAGAAGGACTACTAAGTTAACTCCCTTATATTCAAAGCAATTGGTAGGAGCATATCCATTCCATACATTACTATCTCTCCACATAAAAAAAAAAGATAACAACTAATTTATTTCCCAGTGATCTCATTGAAAATATGGGAAAAGGATTATTATATAAACAAGTAGAGGTAGTAGGAGCTGCTCAACTGTGCTTTAAACTAAGACGAAAGGGAAACAGATTACCATGATGTTATGGATGTGCTGATAGAAGCTACCTCTCTGAGTGACCTTCGTTTCACAAAACCACACATCAACACAAAACTGCTTCCATAAATTTAAAAATCAGAAAATCTGTCTATTGCAAATAGTTCCTTACAGCTGGTCCAGGGGGTCCTGGAGGTCCCACGCTGTCTTGAGTACAGGTACAAGCATTTGGAAGAGCTGGGCATTTTGCTTCATCTCTCTGAAAATTCAATCAAAACTATTACTGACCTTTTAAAGAAAATTATTTGGTGGCAGTATACTTTTCTACAACAATAATAGCAAGATTCTCTATTATCCTATTTTCAGGTGCAAATAAAACTTACAGTTAAACAGTGGTTTCCAAATGTTTCTACAGGGCCTTTCGTATTTTTAGCAAAATTTTCTGTGCAAGCTTTACAGGACATTAACAACAGAGGCACAGGCAAAATAAAATTCATATGCAGTTTCTGTTGTTCTAATATTTATCTGCATCAGACAATCAGCTTGCACTGACAAAGAACAAACTACTTACTTTTTGAATGCTAATCTAAGAACAGATTAAATAAAAAAATAATATAGCAATTCCATTCATAATACCTAGGATTTTAAATATCACTGAAAAACAAAATATAACTGACATTTTTTGCACCATTCCTAAGGGATTCAATTCTAGCGCATTACCATCTTTCTCCTTCAGCCTCAAAACTTTGAAATGCAGCGTTGTTCACTGGCTGCTCTGACAACTGTGATTTAGATGCATTGTCAGTACAAGCTATAATACCAGACTATTAATAATGATTTTCTGAATAGCTTGTGGATCATTTACACTTACCATAGAAGGAAGATCACAGCATCTGTCTCTGCTAGTCCAAACTGGACTGCAAACAATGTCAAAATTCTGGATTTCTAACTGTAAAAGAAAGGAAGACTCTTGAAAAATACTAGAGATGTTATTTATGAAATCTAGTGGCACTATCATTAAAAATGACTCCTCAAACAATTTCTTTCTAATGTAGTTAACATCATTCAGACTTTCACTTCCTTTCTTGACACTGACAGAAAATAATTAGAAAATAATCAAAAATTTAAAACCAAGCCTACCTAAGGCTACAAGAACTTCAAGCACTGATGCTTGCTTTTGTTCTGGGGCAAAAGGTAACCAAATAAAGTGACTCAATAAATATTTTGCAATAGTTAATGAATAATACCGACAAACTTCTACATTGGCTGAGCACCTGTGTACTTCAACATTAAATCTGGCTGAAAAAATTTTGGACCAGCTCTAAGGACTACAGTCCTTGGTTCATATATTAATTCAGATTCACGTATGGAACTTTTCACTCACATTAGCGGGGAAAAGTTCTGCAGAAAGGATGAAGTGGGGACTTTAGGTAGGCTGTATGGTAAAAGCAGTTTCCTCTTTTTTTCCACCCCAAGAGCTATGATCCTGTAGTTTGATACATACAAGCAAATATTTGGTGGTGAGCACCAAGAATCTTCTTTAGGTGTTAGGGTTTGCACACATGGGTCAGATTGCTGACTTAAATCTTCTGATATGAATCCCAGGTAATAGCACTGATTACACATTGAGTATAGTTAATCCATCAAGATAATTGGTGTGCCCTTCACAGCAGCAGCCACTTTTCATTTCATAGATCATAAAGCCAGTGGGGATTATTCTAATCACCCAGTACAAGACAGACCATAGGACTTGCCAGAATTAAAACCTGTTCATTACTTGTCTTTTTAGAAAAACAATCTTAATTGAAAACCTCCAGTGACAGAGAATCCATAGTAAATTATTCCAATGACTAACTGCTCTCCCTATTAAAAGAAAAACATTTCCACTCTTGTTTGTTTAGCTGGCTGCAACTTTCAGCTATTAGATTTTTGCAATTCTGCTAGAAAGAATATTGATTGAATATCAAGACCAAACTTCTCAGTTAAGTATTCTGGGTCTTGCAGTACTGACACTTGAAATACTGCTTTCTTAGAAATCCTTAATCTCTAATCTCTTTCCTCGGAAAATTTCAAGGGCTTGCATTAATGAATGGATTAATGTTTATTGCTTACTGTTGCTGATCTCCGGTCTCCTTTCAGAAGTTTCCCAAGTATTTCATAACCATCAGTTGTGATGTTCCCAGCCTCCTTAATTGGTTTTTCCAGTATTTCACTGCAGTCAATATAAATCTTAACATTTGATGAAGTCACAACAATATGGACCTGAAAAAAAGTTTAATGTAATATTTAGAAAAAGCGCATAGGCATAATTACTTTAACACTTTTATACTTTGACAGTATTTCACTGTTTAGGTAATACTGCTTTAAATTTTCTTCCTAGTAATCCTGCTCTACTTTCAACTGGTGGAAAAATTCAAACTCAAGGAAAGTCTATGACATTAGTAACCTCTTTAAAATGTGTTGAAGGTCAATAAGATGAATACACAAGCACAGCTAAGAAGTACTATTTAATATAATAGTTGAATCACAATGATCTATTTAAAAAAGCTTGCCTGAAAATTGCTTTAAGATGGCATAAAAGTAAAAAATAAAATTAATTTTTTAAAGGAAGTGAATATAAGCTCTTCTTGTCCTCTTCTGATGGCTGGGACCACACAAGAGGTTTATGAGTCTGTGACTGCCCACTGGCTAACAGACTCTGTCTGTAGTTCAGAGAGTAGATTGTTTCAGATTCAAAGATCCAGGGTTCAGTTTCCACAGATGACTCAACCAGAGGCATTAGTTGCATTGAGATACAGGAAGTGAGCAGAGAAGCCTGCCCAGAAAAAGACAAAATAATGAAAGATGCAAGAGAGAAATTTCCATGAGAGAAATTTGGCTACAAAAACATGTGCCAAAATAAGGTGAAACAGGGAAGAAGAGGAAAAGACTAATTATTGGAAATAAGAGAAACTTAGGAGGGAAAAAAGAATGACAAAGGGAGAATAAGTTTACCAGGAGAAAAGAATGAAGGGTTTGGGGAAAACACAGTAAACATTAAACAGAAGAACAAGCAAAATTGAAGCAAAGGTTACCATTCCAAAAATGTATAGTATGTATGGTGAATGTTATGCAAGTGAATTTCCTACATATCTATGAAAACAGAAGACATGCAGGAGTCTCCAAGAATGAAACAAGCATCTGACATTTTAGTAAATCTAATGTGCAGTTGATGGAAGAACATCTTAAGGTAACAGAAAGGTTTCAGTGGCTTTATATACCTTACATACTGCATATATTTTATATACAACACTATAACATCTATGTAATTTTTAAAATATCAACACAGTAAGATCAGCAGTAAAGAATCCTTGAAGTATGTATTTATGTTTTAAAGTTTCTGTTATCACAGTACGTAACCCTTCAGAAACATATCACTATTTGATGCTGCTTTAAAAAATTGGTATGAACTTGAAACAGAGATTCCCTTAAATGTTCTGAGTCAACAAGAGCCTAAACAATCTCCTGAGAATTTGTTCTTTTTTTCCATATTAAATATTTTCCCATGTGGAACTCTGTCCAAGGCATCAGCATAGCTTATCTAAAACTCTTTAAACATTATGTGCTTATGCTTTATACAATTGGAATTAAGACTTCTGAAACTGCCCTCATTCTTTGTAATCTGAAATTCAGTTGACATCATAGTTTAATTCTCAGTGCTGTGGTTTCACAAGTGTGTTTTCACAAGTGTTTTTTTTTATTAATATTCCCAACACTGTTCATTGTCCAAATAAAAAAATAGTAGAAAGATAACTGAGTGTGTCCAAAGTATATTTTGGTATTACATACCAAACTTTCCACAAAATAAAATAAGCACCATGTCAAAACTTTAAATTCATTATAATTTATACACCATATATTCAGGCATTTGATTATATGACTAAATTTTACAGGTTAACTAATGCATCAAACAGTTTAAACTCATCGCAGATGCAATTTACTAATTCTGAAAGGTACCTAACGTGCAAGTCCTTCTACTGGAATGGTAAGTATTTGTCACAAATTAAACAAAGCAAATGACATCTGCATAACAAATGCATATTACTGCATTTTCATTTGTACACAAAACTTAGGAGACGTGAATCTACATCAGAATGCTGAATGGGATCATAAATTTGAAAATCTTCAAACAGCAATGACTGCTGAGCATCATCTATCTATCCAAAGAAGAAGCAACCCCAGCAGTCAAAAATAAGCAGGGCTCCCCCAAGTCATTGACTAAGCTCACTGCTGATTTAATGCCAGCTTTAAATTCCAGCCGGAACCTCATGGCCCAAGCATCAATATGATAAAAGTATGCATCTAGTGTTTACAGTAAATAAAGCATCTCTGTATTCAATCCTGTTAAGAGAAACATTCTCTTGAATTTCTAACACACCAACATAAAGTACCACTTCTGACCATTTCCAGTGCCAGAAGGCACTGAGGTTTTAAGAAAGAGAATCATACTTTAATATTTTCTCTCTGGACCCCTTCTAAGATGAAGTTTGATGGTGTTCTGATCTACTGCTAAATGAACCACATCAATAAGCTAAGCAAACTATTATCCCATATGTACATCAGCGGAAAGACATACACTCATTATCAAATTTCCTGTGGCTAACTACTGCAAAACTACAAACTAAAAGGAAGTCTAACATCGTAAGAATAAGAAAGTAGAAGTCATCTGTCTTTCCAAAACATTCAGCTATAAATTTAATGACTGTATCAGGCAGTCAGGATTTTTCCTATGGGACTTGCCAGATTCAACAGCTTTCACCACAGCTATGCTACGCAAAGTGTTCAAGTATGCCAAAGTAAATTTCCCTGCACAGTTAGGTGTAGTTAACCATGTTTCACCGAATGAGCCAGGAAGTCATCGAATGAAAACCACAAAAATGTTTGATATTTTGGAAAACATCTTCTTGCATTCTAAAGATTTGTCAATTCTTTGAAAATGGATGGCAGGAGAAATTGCAAAATACCTTCTGAAATATGTTAATCTTACTCCCCTTCCTTCATCCAGCTGAAACTACTGCTATTCTTCATTAGGAGTTAATCAACATGGTTGATACTTAAGGCTTTCCCAGCACATGAGCATCCCATGATGCTATCATTAACCTGACTCTCATAGCAATCTCAGTAATCATCCTGGAGAGAATCCAGAGTCAGCTCTGTTAATATGCTGAAAAATCCCAAATACAGCTCTTTAAATCAAGGCTACTCCAGTTACTTTAAATACTATCAAAATCTGAACTTTTGATTCCTTTTAGGGAAAAGAAGGAGAATGACACACTGCACTAAATAACTGATACACTTTTGCTTAAGAAATAGTCTCATAAGCAAAAATTCATAGTTCCAGACCTTTAAGATAACTTGCAAATGGCTGTTACTCCTGTACATCATTTGGCTTCTTGGGATTGCTTTCTGTTCATATATATGAAAGTATTTAACTATTCCAATAATTAAAAATATCTGGATTTTTATTTCCCCTGTAATTGTTTTTCACCAGAAAGTGTAATAAACAGTTACACATAGCTAGTATTGCTGGGGTTGCAGGTTGTTCCCCATTTGCTCTGATAAATAAGCACAGCATCACTGTAAGTGTCATCAGATAATTCTGCTCCGCTCTATCACATTTAGAGGAACTATATATATATGACTCTGAACATCAATGAAATTAACAGCAGACACTTAAAATGGATTTCTGGCAGTACAACATGTAGAGAGCTTCACATCACTGACCCA
>VZTV01099725.1:344-20613 GCA_013400875.1 Anhinga rufa
AAGACAAGCATACAACCTGGGCCAAGCTGCAGTGGGAAGCAAAGTTCTTCCCCTAGCATTTCTTCAGATTGTCTTTGAGTCATGCCTCAAGTCCTGCTGTGCTTCCTTCTTAGGATCTCTCTAGAAAGACCTGAATCCAAAACAGTTCCTGAAATAGCAGAGAACATTTGAGATTCACTCTTGGAAGGAGAACCTAAATGACAGTGCTGCTCTGCAGGACAGCAGTTGTTTTCCTCAGCAGCAGTAAAGCCTGTAGGTAGATGCCAGGAAAGTGAACAGATGGGCAGTTCTCATATTCAAAGCGCAAATCTGCATCTCAGTTAAATTCCCAGCAGCAGACAGCCACTCCAGCATAGCATGCTCACTCCACCTCAGGGTGAAAGCATGTTAGCAGACGTGATGTCAAATGGTTCAGCAGTCCAGCAAGGACCCAGCTGAAAACTGTAAAACCTGATCTGCAAATTGGCAAATAAACACCCAAGAAAGGCAAAATGAAATTCAATGCTTTTACTTTTCCATGATTCTTTTGCCAACGTTTCTGCTTTTTCAATCAGAGTTTAAAAATGTTTTTCTGCTGCTGCTGTTTAGGATAGGGTTTGCCACTGCATGACAAAGGAAACCAAAGGCCAGACCTGCAAACTGTTGTGCACATTAATAAACTACTACTGCTGGTAAAGGAGGCAGCTACGGTCCTGACCATGGAAACACTCTGCAAGTAATCTGGTCCCTAAAAGCATCTGCAAGGTAAGTGCCGCTGCTCATTGCCTGGATCTGTCACTTAAACCCAAGCTTTCTTGTATGCCTCCAATCTCTGGTCTGATTCCAAAAACATCCCTATACCCACCTATGAATATTTCTGCCAGTGGGAACAAACAGCAATCAGAGAATGGAGGCGCACATGATCAAGTGATTAAAAAGGCAATATTCATTCACATCTAATCAATTCTTCTATAGGCCTAATTTCTCTGGAAGGTTTCTTGGCTGTAGCACATGTCCTTATATAACTTCTCCAAGAATGGTTTTCAGCTTTTCAGTGCTGTTAGGTAGGTGCTGACTTCTACTAACAGCTCAATGTTGATGAGAACAGACTTTACATATCCTTTATGCCACGGGGATGCTACAGGATATGATTAACACTTTGAAATGCTTTGAGACAGTAGGATGAAGATGCTGCTACAGAGCAGCGATGGTTTGGATTCTCTTATCCTGTGTAACTAGAAACTCATTAGTGTTTTGACTCCTTGTGTGCCACTAGATAACAGCCACCATGAAGTGCCAGCACTGAATCATTCAAGCTTACTAGTCCTTTAAAGAACACAAAAAAGCAGTAGCATATTTCTAATATGCTGGTAGTTGACTCTACCTGTGGAGGCACTGAGAAGGCTGAGGAATTTTGATGTTCCTGTAACAAGGCAGACAGGTTCCGCAGGTGCCCCCAGTGACAGCCCTTTGCACTGCACACTCCGAGTCTCCTCTGGAAGCTGGATGGACCACAAGGTGCTGCCATTCATACCAGAAAGGGCCACCACAGTTACAGAGGGCCTAGAGACACCTGGAAGAGGCAGGAAAGAGAGAGTGAAATCCCTTGGCATCAGAGGCTATGTCTGTGCTGCTTTTGGTCTTTGCACTTGAGTTCCAGCTCTAGCTCCTAGAGCTGAGTGGCTCAAGCCAGCCAAATCCACGCTGCCTGAAACCAAAGGCTAAACCCCACTCCATAGCTGAGTCTCTCTGCCTGCAGAGCCTAGCAGTGATCTCCAGACAAGCTGGGCTGTCAGCCAACAGCACAGACAATCATGGAGGCTGGACCTGAGCTCATAGCAAGAAATGTGGTCAGCTGGGCACAGAGGAACCAAGATCCTGGGAACAACCTCCCCGGTTTTGCTGACTTCCTGGTGTGAAATGCACTGTTGTCAAACCAGACTGATCCTTCTGATCCTCTCTCCCTCAAGACAACTGCTAGTACCAAGGGGAAACCTTAAGTAACTCCGAAGGCAGATACCACCTCATGTGAAAGTCCTGGGCTGTTTTTAATTCTGGAGCAGCAGAAGGTGATTGGCAATCCAAGAGCTTTTTTCCTTTGTTTTCCAAATGAAATTTTTATTGTGAAAAACAGACTGAATGCAACCAATTGGTGTAACTCTGGGCTCTTTTCCTAGTTCACCAGTTAGCACAAAATAATTGTAAAAAAACAAGTGCTCTATGCTGTTTCAATTGACTCTTGGCACTGATTCCAAATGTGAGCAACTTTTAGCTCAGCCTGCCCTCAGACATAACTATGGTTACTGTACTCTCTGCCTAGTATGCTCATATCACAATTTAAGATGAATTCCCATACATTTCAAAATAACAACAGTCCCAATTGACTCCTGTCTTACTAGCAAAACAACACATGACCTGTCTACACAAAGGGTGTACCTGGGCCACTGGCTAAAAGCAAGTCTGAGACCACCCTTTAAATCAAACTTACTCTCTTCTCAAACTGAAAATCATCTGACTTATGCTAAAGGATCGCCCCAGACCAAGTTCTCTTCATTGGGTTGGTAGGGACCAAGAACAACTAACTACTGAATGCAGCTTGCAGCTGTTGTGTGTACAAGCTGGAGAAACCGCTAGCTATGTCATAGCTTACTCCATCAGGTACCTATCCCACACTTATCTCTACTTGACACTGTGTGAATGCTCTGAGCACAAGCTACAGAAGGGCTGATGTCCAGCTGTGTGGGTTTAGGATTGTGATGTGCTTACACCTGCTTTAGTGTCTGCTTTTTGTCTTCCAGCATAGCTATAGCCCAGGATGCAGCTAGGTATGACTAGTTCCATTCAGAGCATGCTGAGAACTGTACATATGTCTGCGATGAAAGACAAATACAATGCAATGGCAAAATATAGAATGCAAGGACAACTTCTACAAACTGAATGCAGCCTTTATGTCAACAGTATCTTCTCCTCTCACTTTCTTTTTTAACTTACTCTACGGTTTTCTCTCTGCTCATACGTTTCTTTCTACAGGACTTGCTGTGAAATACCGAGAGCCCTGCTTGGGCCATGGAGAAGCAGCATTTTCCCTATTCTCTAACTATATTTTTATTACCCTACTCTTTGAAGAGCCAAGACATTTTGCTCCCACAAGAGTTCTCTTCGGGCTGTGCATTGTATACTTGCTCCCTGAATATGTCTCTGAGACTGAACAGATTCATATAATCTCAGGTGATGCCAAACTGAGCAGACACAGTACAGTAGGCAGCTGGGAACCTCCAGGACTTCAGAAGCCCACCGCAATGGAATGCCACTGGACTTGGCAGCCCCTGTATAACAGTGGCCAGTATCAGCAGGCTGCTGCTATGTTACCTGAGGGGTGTGAGGGTTAACAGAAAAAGCAAAAGCAGCCAGGAGGAGGAAGCAGGGTGATATCTGCTAAACATCCAGACACAGTAGCTTCCCCACCATCAGCCAGTCTATTATCTGTGAATTAACAACAATTTGGAGCCTGGCAGGTATATGGAGTGACCTGGAGAAAAAGGCAGCAAGGTGAAGGTGTTTCCTGCAACACCAACCTACAGCTGCTCCAAAAATATCCATAATGCTCCCTGTTGGCAAGCAACTGGCTAGTTCAGAAGAACCAGAGCGCTCCAACAGTCAGCTCTGCCATCACTGTTTCTGCTGCCAACTACCCTTGGTAATGACCAGGACACTGGACTGGATCAGGAAAGAGTTGAGACTCTACCATGGTATCTCATTTGTGGCCTTTGTCAAGCCACTTCCCTTTCCTGTGCTTCCACCTGTATGCCTGCAGAATGGAGGTAGTTAGACTGAGCTCTTTTGTGAAGGTTTCTTGAGAGATAACAAAGGGGCAAAAACCCTACCTTATTTCCAATCCCTATTTGTAGAGCAGTGCTTTCTGGTAGCTTTATTTCTGCTCCCAAACCAAGCGTGCACAAATACAAGACAAAGAGATGAAATTGCCCCAAGATAAGATAAGGGGAAATAGATGGTGTTGACCCAACAGGTACCAGAGCATGGGCTTGCAATGAAAATTACGAGCAGCATGACAAAGCACAGGCACAGCACACCAGCCATTTTAAGGAACTCTGAAAAGAGCAATGGAGTGGATTTGCAGTGGCAGGAACTCTTCCTATGCAAACATACAAAGGTCCGTACTGACACATACAGAAAGAGGAATAGGAAGGAGCTGCAGTGCTTACCCATGACGCTAGCATTCATCAAGGCAGTGAAGACAATGAGAATGTCAGGGAGCCCATCGCCGTTCACATCACACAGCTCCAGCGGGGATAACACACCACCTGCAACAGTCACAGAGAATCACTGCACTGTTGTCAAAAAGGCCACCCAGCCCATTTTCCACACTGGCAGAGGAGGGCTGGCCCAGAAAAGAGACTCATGAACACCCAGGCCTCACAGAGTCTGCTAGGGAACCACCAATGCCAGGCAGCTCACACCACAGTTAAGATCTCTCATTGCATGGAAATGCAGAAATGTAGCATCTGGGTCAGAGAAAGGAAAGGGAAAAATGGAGGAGCCAACAGAAAAAAATTTCTGCTTTCCACTTCACTTTCTGAGATGATGTGGGAGCCACATATCTTATGAAAAGCTTAGATTTGGAAGCCAGCGGCAGAAAGCAAGGAGGGAGAGACATATCTAGACGTGGCAGAAATTAATTCACAAACCACCGTTACTTTACTGCAAAAGTTAGAATGGGAGATACTTCAGAAATGTTACCAGTGGCCCATATAGGATGACAAAAGATCCCGAATGTTGATTTATGGATTCAAGCAGGACAAGAAGACAAAAGAAATAAGGTTAGTTAAGCCAGTTAGAAGACAGAAAGACTTCTATCCCTCTCCTCCTGAACACACCCACACACTTCACTGTGGAGGTGCTGGTGAAACCCAGGATGTAGAGAGGAAGATGCTATGTTTTTAAAGTGGGCTGGGCCATCTCTGTCTGTACAGAGTGCACCATCCGGTCAAAAAGGCAGGATGGGAGAACAGTCAAAATGGTTTTTGGTGTTGACAGAAACAAGATTTTGTGGCACTGTTATCTACTGATGCCAGATTTCACAGGTCTCCACCTGAAGAGTGAAGAGGACACAGCTGCCTGTCTATTACCTCAGAGCATCTGCAGTGGTGAGGAAGGGCCTCTGCTCTGAGCTGGCTCTCCCAGATAGGTCTCTCCCGCCGATGCCCAGCCTGGGAGCTGCCACCTCCCCCACGCCAGATGCTGTTCCTTGGGCTTTCTCACCTGCTCCCTGACCTAGGTTGCGGTTCCAGGTGTTATGCAAGTCTCTAGGGGGACAGGGAATTAGAAATGCGCACACCAACACAAGAATCATCGAGATCACCACAGTGAGCAAAAAGATCGCTGTGCGCAGGTATGGCATGAGGGAGGGAGCAGCCTTCTGCTCCAAACTCCCAGCCGTCTCTGCAGGATAACCCTCAGGTGCGCTCTCTGACGTGTGCTGCTTTGTCATCCCAACCTCCACATCAGAGTCAGGATCCTGCACCTCCTCAGGGGGGCTCTTCCCGTTCTTGACCCCCCCATTCTTCTGGATGTTGAGTACCAGGTCATCTTCACTTTCGTCACTGTCAGCCTGAGTGAGGGGATCGTACTCCCCGAGGTCTGGGCTCTTCTTTCCTGAGGAAAGAGACGGAGAGAGACAATAAAGCATGAGTTCCTCGCTTTTGCAGGGTTTCAGTGGAAAAAAGGCTGCAGTGGAGAGTGATACAGTAGGGATGACAGTGCAGTCTGCATTTTGCATGGATCCAAGTGAGAGGTGCGAGAGAAAAGACAGGGTCTGTCCACGTTTCAGAGTAGCAGCTGCAGGAGAAAAGATGCCACAGTTTATTTTCCCAGGATAAAGGTGTATTTATGTAATATCTATATACATATACACACACACATATGTATGTGTATATATATATATGGAATTTACGGATGATTTAATTCTAATACTTCCTGTTTGGTAATGAGGCACACTGACATGACATCATGCTTAACACTCCAAGTACTTAAACTGCAGCACTCTCTTGACTTCAGACGCTGACCTCCTTTAGCATTTGCCAGTCTTTAACCCTGATACAGCCCCTCTTCACTTGTCGTCTGTGTTCTCTGAGGGGGCCTCCCTCTGCAACTCATTTTCCCCCTCCTCCTCCTGCCTGGTCCAAGCAGCACTGATGCATTCCAGTGTGCCACATCTGCCATCCTCCTTCTTGAGGGACAGAAGGGATAGAGCACTGCACATGGCTTCTCTGCAGTGCTGGTAAAAATGAGTATCAACTCCCTGAAGGTGAGGGCAAAGTGATTTTGCACTTTTGGGCCAGTAACATGCTGCTGTCTGAAGGGACCAGGGCTGCCCCTCTAAGACACCACCTTCTCTGCATGGCTCAGCACTGTGAGAGGGAGTGCTCCAGCCCCTGCAGGAGGAAACCACAGCACTCCTGCTCAGTTCTTGCTCCCACCAGAGCTGACAGTTTGTGTTTGGCCTTGCCGAGATAGATAACTTAGTACTGATGCCTTCAGGTGGTGGTACAAGAAAGTAGCTTAGCTTTAGGTGTCTCTTCCCAAGAATGCCTGGCACATGGATGACTTCTTCCCCAAGCCTTAGACAGCCACAGGGAGTGTGATGAGGGCAGCTGCAGAGCCCCATCGTACATACCAGCATAAGGCCAAGGCCATCTGTTTATGTGGGCAGGCAGCATCACACAGGCTCACTGCCCTGAGCTACGAGTGGAGGATCACGTCTCAGGGAGTTGTCCTGTGCCACCAGGCTGGGCATGGAGCCATGGCGGCTTCTCCAATGATTGCAGGGTCTCAGTCTATATCTCTCTCTCTCTCTCTCTCTCCTATTCCAGGGTGGGACTTTGCTGCCTCATTTCCCTTTGCCTAAAGCTGACCCAAGACAGAGCTAACTTGTGCCCAAAGATGCTTTAAGTGATACATGCAAGGCATAAATAATAAGCAAAAATATGCAAGCAGTAACCGCTCTCAGACACTGAGATGATGGGAAGGCTTTACAGAACGGAAATTTAAGGGCTTTCATGATTATTCTTCCTGCATAAGATAATAAGCCTTACTTTTGGTTTTCCTGTTAAAGGCAGACTCACAGTTACAGATGTACTGTAGCAACTAGTTAGTACAACACACCTATTTTGCATCATCTAGAATCTGTTTTGCAAGCATATGGGCCCCTTCTTGCCCCAAGAAAGGACCTTCACTCCCACTTCCTGTACCACTTAAAAATGGTACTCAGTGTCAATTTTAGAATTTAAGAAAAACTGTCAACCCCACTAAAGGCCAAATGCCCCACACTAAGTGGAGCAGCCAGGACAACTCAGCCACTGAACAGAAGGAAATAAAGATATCCAACAAGATCATGTATCTAAATCAAACCCTTCCTTTTTGAACTAGAGGCTTCTACAAAAGACTTACGTCAAAACAATCTGGTGCACATACACACTCCAAAAAGCTGTTCCTTGTGGTAACAGAGGACCCATCTAAAAGATACTACATTCCTATGGTCCAGTGTACCCCTGCGAGACACTGCATTATTTCACATAGATCTGCCCTAAACATTCATTCAAAGTGTGGGCTTTTCAGGAAGTCTTGATAACCTCGGCTCTATCCTGTGAGCAGCACAGAAGGCCACCGACCTCGGTGGCATACAGCTTTCTGCTCAGAGATTGCAGTGACAGTGCAGTGTGAATTTCCCAGATGTCTACACAGTAGGTTGTGCTGACAAGTTGCTGAAAGAGTACTCAGCAAAACCAAGAAATTCCAGAGAGGACTCACTGGCACGGTATTTGCAGCTTCTCACTACAGATCCAGATGTGCCAGTTCAAGCCAGGTCAGAGTGGTATGAAAAGCAAATGCTGCTGGCCCAAGAGTAAATGTTTTTTAGCCTGGGAAGTCAAAGTCAGACAATTATGTTAACCAGACTGTTCCCGGTTTTGGAAACTGGTGTGCTTTGAGTAAAACAACTCAACAGCGCACTTACACTTCAGATATACTGTCATTTGTTTAATTATTTTAATTCCAGACAGTCAACCCAAAAGACTGCAACTTGCTGTTCATCGTTGGGGCAACTAAAAGCTTTGATAGGAATGAGCTTTATCTAGAACAGTTTTGTTCTGGATCTCTAGGAGACAGAAAGGACCTTGAAACTATGGCTCACCCACTCCTTGAACTGGCAGGGATTGAGATGTTGGCAACACTGACAATGGTGTCAACCACAGACGATCTGTAACAGGAACACCCTTTCTGCTGAGAACCCCTGATTGGAGGCTAGAAAACAGCTACTACACAGTAATGACCTACAGCTTTTGGCGATCTACATAGGAAAAGATCTATTGAGTTATAGGAGAGCTATAAAGCAGAGAGCTGCTCAGTCTTATTTCATGCCTAAGCCTGACCAGTAACCAGAAACTGGCATTCCTTCTCACTACCTTTCCTCAACAGGTTAGTTGGCACTCTCACAAGGCACAGTCACTTAGGAAGGTGAGGCATAAAATGCCCTGCTGATTTTTTTTTAAAGTCAAAAGGAGGGAAGACAATGCCCTTTAACAACAGCTGTCAGAGCACTCACCTAGTGCATGGGAAACCCAACTGCATATCTAATCTCAGAGGATTCAAACGCTCATCTCCCAGTGCCCAGAGAAATCCCTAACAATTGATCTGTAGGTGTTCTGGGAATGCATCTGCAGGGCTGTCGAGCCCGTGCTCAGCCCAGCCTCCCGAGGTTGTTCTGCGGTGCAGAGAATATGTAACTCATGATTCACCTGGCTGGAGAGAGAGCAGACATTTGCTGTGGGGAGGAGGGATACCACACCTTACTTCCACTAATCACTCCCAAATGATTTTTCAACAGAAAAGCGTAAATAGAGAGACATAAAAAGCAGTAAAGAATGTATGAAAACAAGAGTAGTCTCACACCATTTAGAGAATTATGATTTATTGGTTAAGTTCTCCAGAGGCCAAATTCTTTCCTTTATGGTCATTAACAAGGCTCAGGATGGAGGAAGACAGTTTGTCCATCAAGAGAAAGCTAAAACTGCCTCTGTTGCAAGTGATCAGCTGTCAGAAAATCCAATACTCCCATGCAGTTTTCAGCTTTCCATTGTGGAAGTAGAAATGCTAACACCCGAGTCAGCCTCTTGGTCAAACTCTCACCCTACCTCCCGAAACGATAATCACTGAGTAACCATCATGATAAATTAGTCCCTGTGCTAACGAAAACAGACTCCAGACCTACTTTGAGCAGTTCTGTGGCCTTATGTATGTAACAGATCTGTATAACTCACATCTTGTTGTCTTTTGCATAGCATCTCTAAGTGTATATAAAACTTGCATCCACTTTACAGGGACAGAGTTCACATCGGCAAAGTCAGTCTCCTGCTGCTCTGTGTTATCTCCTAGAAGTATAGTAAATAAACTGCTTCTGTTCTGACCTGCTCTAAATTGCATTGTGTTTTTTCCACGGCACCAGTGATAAAACAGTGGTTCCCAGTCAGTGGCCTGTGGTTACAATCAATCTGAGGAACCATTGCTTGTGGTCTGTGGCTAAGTTACTGGTCATGTTGCCCTGGATTTTTTTTTGCAGCCATTGAAAGAAAAAGCAAATACTGAAGAAGAAGGCTTTCAAAGGCAGAAGAGAGAGAAAATGCCCCAAGCTTATCGATTTTCAAGGGCAGCTGGACTCTAAACCACACTTTATGACTTTGAAAATCCCCTGTGCATTTGCCTAATAGTACTTTTTGCACTGGCAGCTCTTGCCACTATTGTAGTAGAAGAATTTGACCTCTCAAAGTAGAAAAGATGAATCATGTGGTCATGATTCAGACAGGAGGCATCTGTGAGGTGATCTGTGTTGGCATCAGGTCCCACTCATAATGAAATACTAATTTCTAGTGCTGATGGATGGCTTGACAGATATTAACTGTAATATTTTTCTGCTTTTGACATACTGGAAAGGCTTTTCTTTGCACTCACTTTGGAGTGAAAAGAGCGGATCTTGGACCTTAGACAAGCACAATTTTCAGTGCATTATTCCAATGATGACATACTGGTACCAGTATCCTTTGTACTCACTTCATGTTCTGTTTATTTTTCTTTTTTTTTCCCAGCTGGCAGTTGGCAGGCACCAGTCACTGGGTACTGCAGACATATCTCTAAGCCCATGGGGAGATAAGTTGCCACATATTGAGGTAATTAATTTAATGAGATGCAGCAGAAAAAAAGAGCTATAGCAACAGGCTTTCTGCTTTCTCATTGCTGTTGAAAGCTGCATTTTTCAAGAGTTAACCACACAAACAAAGTATGATACATGCAATTTAACCTGAGAACTGACGCAGGAACTCTTTTCTGAACTGCAGTTGCAAGGCCCGTGCTCTTTTCCAGATCAGTGCCTTCCAACAGCAGATATCAAACACATCATGCTGGTTCCAGAGGTCCCAAAAGAGATCTGTACTTGTTGTTGTACAGTTCCTCAGTGGTCACACCCTGATACACACACTTATACCCACCAGTTAGCACTTTTCCTAAATAAACTTCATGTAAAATGTATTCCTTCCCATTTAGACAAACATATATATATATATAAAACAAGGAAGAAATTAATTTGCAAGCAAAACTTATTTAAATGAGATCTAACAGGCACTACATAAACTAAAAAATAAGGATTCCTGGTATGGGTTACTAAAAGCTGGTGGGAAGGGCCACAAAGACATTACTGTGATCTTCATGGACTGATGGAGGAGGAAAGTACAACCTACCCACTGAGTGGAGCTTCACTGACCCTAGCAGGACCCTAGTGGTGCATGGTGCCGGGATGAAACCCTCACCCAGCAGCGCACAGCTGGGGCCTGCCTCTGCCCCATGGCTGTCCCAAAGGCCAGACACTGCCAGGAGAGGCAAGGAGGCACTTTCCCCTTGGGTTAACGCAGCCAGGTGCATTGGCACTGTATCCAGTCCATCTGACAGCAACTACCATGCTCTCAAGATCTGGTTTCACGATGTATTTTCATTCCCTTTTAATCTCCTCGCTGAAGAGAATGCTTGTTGGACTGCTGCTCACTGTCTTATCTTTGTAAGATCTGGTTCCCCAACACAATAGTCCTTTACGCTTGAATCTCCTTTCATCTCGCTGAAGATCTCTGCCTGGAAGGTATGCAGAGGAGGTAGGCAGACTGTAAGCAGCGTTTACCTGGGTAATTGCAGTGGCACTGACTGAACTCCTGGCCTGGTTTTTTTTTGGGGTAAAACCCGTCAGGAGTGGATCAGAGCGGAACTAGTGCTTTCTCGCGGTGGCGGCGGCTGCCTTGAGCCCTGTGCCCCGCTCTGCGCGGCCTGCGGGACTCGGCGCCTGCTCCCGCGCGGTGCCGGCGCGGCTCCTCACAGCGCCGCCGCCCGGCCCGGNACCCCTGCAGCCCTCCCTCCGCCACGGGCCCCGGGGCCCTGCGCCCCCACATCGCCATATCACCATGGCAACACACCCCACCGCCCCCAGGCGGCGGCAGCCGCGCCTCCCCGCCGCCGGGCCTGGGCCCAGACCCGGACCTGGCCGCCCTGCCCTGCCCTGCCCCGGTGCGGCCCGGCGCTCCGTCCCGCGGGTGCGGACCCCTTACCCGGCAGCTTCAGCGCCCGGGACAGCACCGTAGCCATGCTGGAGAGGCACAGTGCTCCTGCGCGCCACCCCTCCCCTCTCCGCGCCTTCCCGCGGCCTGCTGGGAGTTGTAGTTCTGCTGGGGCTGAGGGAGGCGGGTGTCACGGGGAGCTGCGGGTGGGCGCCGCTCGGTGCCGGGGGCCGCTCCCCGTGGGGCTGCCCCTGCCGGGAGCCGGCAGGCCTCCGGGTGGGATGGCAGCGGGGCCTTCAGCCGGGAGGTGCCGCTCTCCCACAAAGCCGGCAGCCTGCCTGGCATAAATTTGGGATTCCCACCAAAACTGAAGCTCTTCACTGGTCCCGTCGCCCTTCGTTTCCTTCCTCTTGTTTTACAGGGGCAGAGAGACGCAGGGCAGTGGGGGCCTGTGGTGGCAAGCCGTGACCATGGACAGTCCAGATTTATACAGCCCCCACCGTGTGCAGGGCACAGGCTCATGCAAAAATACAGTTGTTGTCTTAAGTGTTTTGCACAGAAAGTGCCGGTCCTTTAAGTTGTTCTTGGTATAAATATATACCTTCATTCTTCGGAAGTTTTTGTTTGGAAGAAATTGTATTTGTTTATTTTGATTTATTTTGCAACTTTTTTTTTTTTTTTGCTTAATTACAGTACGAAAGACCGCTAGGGTGTTTCCTAAAGCTGTCCTCAATCTTCACCACAGCCTTCTGAGGTACGTGAGCAAGGGAACTCTTCCTTTCCCACAATGGGGAAGTTAAGCAAGGAGGGTTTTGTGGCTTCCCCAAAGTCACGAGGCTCCAGCTTCCTGATTCCAGGCCCATGCATGGGCCATCTAACATCACCACTTCTTCAAATCATGATTTGTGTGTGAAATCTCAAGGCTGACTCCTTTGTCACAGCAGAGAAAGGAGTATTGGCTAAATACATCAAAAGAGTCTTATTGGCTAAAGAACACATCATGATTCCTCAGCATCTGCTGCTGTTTTTCCCTGTTTCAGGCGCTGTTCCTGCAAATTATGTACTTACCCTTTCCTGTCCATGTCTGTCCTGAAACTCTTTAAATAGTAACAATAAAGAAGGAGCAGAAGAGAGACACCAAGTGTCTAGCTGCTGAAGAGATTTTTTTTCAGATATGAACTGGAAAGAGTAGTTCTGATCCAAAACCTTTTGGTACCAGAAGGATTTTTTCCATTGATGTCATCAGGCTTCAGATCAGGACCTTCCTGAGAACAGCACTTGGGGGCAGTCCCAGGTGGCAAACTCTGGAGAAGCCATCAAAGTCGTTCTTCTTCTTTCTCTTCCAGGTCTTTCTGAATACAGAGTCCTTCTGTTCCGTATGCTATTTCCCCTCCTTCACTGTTTGATGTAAGAGTAGTGATGATCCTGTATCTATGTAAATATTTACAGGAGTGATCCTGGATCCTTTTCAAGTCTCAGTTAGCAAAGCCTGTGATACACAGGGACAAGAGCTGTCCAGCAGAGCTGCTCTTTCTAAGAAAATGCTTCTGGCACCAATTAGAGCTGGGAGCAAAGGTATGGCAGAAAGCAGCCAGCAGCGAGAACTGGAAAATCTGGTGTCCTCATCTGCGATGTCCTAACATCTGGCACACACACATACACTGCAAAAGCCCATAGTTTACAATGCTTGTACATTTGCGGTACAGCATAGCCCACTCTTCATTTCATGCATCCCCACAAAAATGGCTTGTTCCCCAAGCCCTGAGATCTCTGTGAGGCTAATATATAGCAAGGACAAGTGAGTTGTGGTGAAAACTGATGCTTTTGAGGAACATATGACTAAGCAAAGTGTTCAGAGAGTGTAATGATTTGCAGAGCATGAGAAATTAAGTTTTCCTTTTTTACATTGTGAATGTAAGCTGTTTTACATATAAATTGGACCTATCAAGTGTACTAATATCAATCAAAAAGCTGTGAAAATAAAACTGAAGTTGCAAATAAATCATTCATTTATGTGAATGTTGCTGTTCATTCTATTTATTTTTTCCAAAGCAGTCTGAAAAAGCCAGATGCTGAAAAATGAGATACTTGGGGTTAAGCTTGGAAGTCTGAGAGCTTTGGGTTGGGAGTGTGGTTGTTTAGAAAAATGTTACAGGCCAAAAAGCATGAAAGTACTCACCCACCAGCCCCTTATCAGTGTTAAGCCTGTGCAAGCCCTCTCTGCCTACACTGGCACCTGCTGCCCTCTGTAGGGTGAAGACTTTACCTGAGGTAAATATGCTGTGCCTTGTTGGGTGTCTGATTTCTGTCCTGACCAATGCCCTTTGAAATGCTGGTGTGTCAGAGTCACTGTATGGGTACGCAATATTCACCTGCCCTACACAAATTGTAGTGATATCCAGGGTCCACCTGATAAGGCCAGTGCGGGAGACTTTGCACCTTGATCAAAAATGGTGGGACACACCGTAAGTAACTCTTCAGTGTCACCTCTATCAGTAACTTCTTGCTGTTACTCCACACGAAAGGAGAAGGGTGATGTCTCTGAACAGCAGCAGGAGTACAATATGTGGGGACAGCTGCCTTGTCCAGAAATCCCAGCTAATGCACTCCAGCCCTGCACCCAGGTTGCAGCTGTCTTCTCTTTTTCCCCTCCTTTATTTCTTTATGGGACAAGCCATGCATAACGACCCTCCTCCCTTGCATTCAGTTCGTTCAGTTCTCTTCTGCTTTAGCCGCTGGACCAGCCTACATTGAATGTCCCACAAGTGAAAAGCGCTGCCCTTTTTGTACGGTGATTCCCCTTGTACAGCTGCCAATCACTTCGTAAAGTATGGGGCTAATGCAAACAAATGGAGAAAGAGGTTTGTGTTGGGCTGCAATGGGGCAGGGTTAATTGGTGAGGTCCCACACTCCACTGCCTTGCTTCTTGCCACCTTTCTGCCACAAATTACAGCCTTTTCCAGCCTGCCTGCACAAGAACTTCTGGTTGCTCCTTGATGCTGAAAGGATCCATATTGCTATTGAAGGCCCTCAAGCTAGAGCAGGTCATTTGGGCAGAGCTGCGCAATGGAGTGATTGCACATGCAGTTCTGCCGTAAGATCAGAGGGGCAATCGCCTCCTGATGAGCTGCTGGGACAGGAGCTATTCTCAGCTGTCCCTTCCTCCAGGTGTCTGGAGGGAAAAAATAACCTGTGTCTTTGCACTCCTATTAGCACTACGCCAATGCTTTTACCTGTTCTTCTCATCCCACCCTTCTCCTTTGCATGGCTACACGGACAGGGGCAGGAGCACGATCCTCTTACCTCCTGTGCCTGGCTGAGTTCCTCCATGACAGAGGACTCACACAGGAGTTGATACTGCAATAAATAGGAAATGCTTGTTCAAACAACAAAATAAAATGCAATCAAGCAGTGAAGGCTAACAGGAAGAAACAATAAAAGCAAATAAAACCAGGAAAAGTGACAATAACATTTCTAGCAGGTGCAAAACACTCCCAAGTTCCTACAGCAGGCTCACTTCAGGCAATTTTAAGTAGTGCAGATGATCATAGAGTTTCTAATGAACTCAAGCAGTAAAACCAATGCCAGGTCTGTGTTTACCCCAGCATGAGAAAAGGCCAAAAGATGTTCAGAGCTGTGCAAAGATTTCAGCTGTGCAGCCCCAAGGCTGTGTGGTGTGCCCATATGCTGTCACAGGGGCAGGCAGGGTGTGCTAGTTGAGGGAGTTACTGTGGGGGGCTGCCCCAAATAAAATCCTGATGGGTCTATCTTTAGAGACACTTCCAGTCTCAGTGTTGTTCTGCCAATGCTGTGAGTCCCGTGGCTGAGAGCCTGGAGGGAAGTGCTCAGTGGTGTGTGAAATGGAGAAGCAATAAATTAAGAGAAGGAGAGGGTAGATACTAAGGGAATATGTTATGCTCAAGGGGAGGCAGGATCTGCTGCAAAATCCTGCAAACTGCCCAGCACCAAGCATACATCCTGATGTGCCCTTGGGAGTTACCCTCTTCCCTCTAACTGGTTGGGTCTGACAACACTGGGTCAATCCATGCTCTGAAGTGCTGTGTAGGCTCTCAGTGCCAGACCTGTGTCCCCTGTTGTTCTTTGTGGCTTCCTCTGACAGCCTTGCCTCCCCACATGAGCTCATGGCAATGCCATGGGTGGTCTGAGTCCCGTTGCGGGTGCCTGTGCCTGGAGCAGTGACATGCAGACATCCCAGCTGGGCAAGGGAGATGGAGACATCATGCAGCAGAGACATTTTGCTTACTGATTTGCAGCAGTCCAAAGCAGGTATGAAATGGTACCAGGGGATGAGAGCAACACTTCACAGGTGCTCAGCACTTGCCTTGATCTGATGTGAGAGAGGAGTGGCTGCAGCTGCGTGGGCAAGACCTCAAAGCAGTGGTGGTTTGCGCAGGGACAAGCAGGAGAATGGGCACAGTGGTGGTGGAGGTGACCAGCCCCATAAGTCAGACTGGGGAGAGAAGAGCTGTTTCAGGCAGGCTGCCTTCCAGCTTGAGTGCAGGGCTGAGGCAAGTCAGAGTCCAGCAGTGGCCAGCTGGCCCTGGGGCAGCTCCGAAGATGGATGCTCCTAGAAATTGCACAGGAGCATCTGTGGCACTTCAGAGCTGTGTTGAAATCCCTGGTGGCTCATATGTGGACTTTTAAAAGGTCTCCAGCCCTACAACTGTTAACATCTCAGAGCCAGCCTGTGCTCTGGTCCCTGGGGGATATCAGGAATTCCTCTGCAACTCCATCTCATTCACAGCATCCAGTTTTTGCACTCTGGGGGTATTTTGCCTCAGTGTGTGTGTGGCAGCCAGGGTCTGCTCATACGCCCTCATAGCTGCTGCTCTCCTACATGGCCCAAGGCATAAACACCCTGCAAGGCACAGGGAGGGTTTGAACCCCTTTTGTCCTCAGCTTGCTAAATCTGCACCTGCCCAAAGGCTGCAGACTGAACCAGGGTCTGGGGAAATGAGCACAAATGTTTCTGCAGACATTGTTCTTGCCAGGGGAATTTTGCTGTCTTGGAACTGTGTGTTCTGAGAGACCCACAGACAGACACATGCAATAGCCTCTTTGCATATTATAGAATTGTTCAGGTTGAAAAAGACCTTTAAGATCATCAAGTCCAACTGTAAACCTAGCATTGCCAAGTCCACCACTAAACCATGTTCCTAAGCACCACATCTACATGTCTTTTAAATACCTCCAGGGATGGTGACTCAACCACTTCCCTCAGCAGCCTGTTCCAGTGCTTGACAACCCTTTCAGTGAAGAGATTTTTCCAAATATCCAATGTAAACCTCCCCTGGCACAACTTGAGGCCATTTCCTCTTTTCCTATCACTTGTTACCTGGGAGAAGAGACCGACACCTACCTCACTACAGCCTCCTTTCACAAGCAAGCTTCATGCTGAAGCTACTGAAATTTAGAAAACTGAGTGCAAGCAGCAGTCCTCACACAGTAGAGCAGAACGAACACCCTGCAGTTACTTACAACACAGTCACAGAAATGTGGCAACAAAAAAAATGGGGGTTTTTGTTAGTTGGTTGTATTAAAGTTCCCAGTCTCTGCTTAGTGTGGTACAGTGATGGCACATGGGTGCTGGGTATCCATCCCAATCTGAATGCAGCCATGGTGGTGATGGTGGGATGGGCAGTGCTCCTTTCGCGTCACTGGGAATGTGGATGGTAGCAGGCAAGGGAAGTGCTACAGCTCCCTCCTGTCCTGCCTCCCCCAGTAATCCCTGAGGAGGCAAAGGGTATGGTGAATTTCTGTGATACACACTCCTGCCTGCTGAGAGCCATGCTGAGGTAGCATACTGCCAGCATGAGGCCAGGAAACCAGGCACACACTGTAACCATTCACCAGCACAGGTTGGATTTGGACCAGGGTTTCAGGAGTGTGTTGCCATGCCTGTGTGTGTTTGCCCATCAGGTTCGCTCAGCTAGTGTCTCTGTGCCATGCTATGAAGGGGTTCTTGCTCAGAGCATTCCTCCATCCAGCATCTCCATCCCATTCTGACCGTCAGTAATTCATTTCCTCTTCGCAGGGAGTTGCAACAGCAGCATAACAGGACTGTGTTTTCTGCATGCCGAATGGGGAACAGCTGCAGACAGATGATTGTTTGGGTTATTTGCCTGTTGCCTGGACATTTTGTTCGCTTGTCTGAGCCCTGAAAAAATAGGTTTCCAGTTCCTCCGGAGGCTGGTCTGTGTTAAGCCTGTATATTATGAGCTGCTTTTGAAAACTGGTGTTTTATAACTTTGCAAATGAGTGTCCTGCTGTTTTAGTGGTAAGGCTCCATAAACAAGGCAGTCTTCTCAGAAATTTCCCTGCCACAGAGTCAGTGGGACTTGGGGAGCAGGAGCAGCCAAAACCACACGCTTCTGCTGTCAGAGAAACAGGTACCCTTGAGTGTGGTTCTGGTTGGATCCCTCTTTTAGGTGGATTTAAGTGGCTGACTAAATGATAGTGCTGGCTGATGGTTATGGACTGTGCTTAGAAGGATGCCACTCAGCTTTCCTCCCTATTGGCTCCTCACCTGGGGTAAACCAGCATCATACATTGCAACCATAATACTGTGCAACTGCTCTGTCTGTAACACTTGCACATATCCTCTGGCTCCTTGCTTATGGGTGTTTGCTTTTATTCTGAGTGGCTGGACAGTCCTTTGCCCTGTGAGAAAAACATCTTTTTTTCTCACTGCTGAGAGCAGACGTTTTGGCCATGGAAAAATGAGTTAAATAAGAATAGGCTGGTCAGGAAACAGAGGGTGTTGTTGCCAGCTGATACTGGAGAAGTAATATCAGGAAGAATGCAGATTTGGCCAAGGCACTCACAAGCAGTGCCATGGGTCTACTCATGAGCCTGGGTGTGCAGCAATTGTGCAGCTTCAGGCTGTGGCGGCTGCACATCCTCTCAAATCACAGCAAAATGTCAGTCTGACCTGGACATCAGATCAGAGTTGGGGGGCCACCTCCTACTTCACAAAAATCATCCCTTTAACATCTCATGTTCCTTTAGAAACCTCTTTATTGAGTACTGATGAGACCTGAGCCTGCTTCATTTGGCAGGCACAGACCTGGGGGAGGGGGCCAGGGGAAAAAAAATAACAACACTGCAGCCGATTCATCCCTCCTTGTTTATTCCACCAGAAATAGATTTGGCAAAGTGCATCAGGAATGAACTAATCAGCAGGGAATTAATTGGCATGTTTGTTAAAAGGCAGGAACAACTCGGTGAACAGATTCATGGCTTGATGGCCAGAGGGTTCAAGCAGCCAGAGACAAGCGCTGCATAGTGGAAACTGTGACTAGTAAGAGAAGTNCTGGCCTCAAGAGCACAGGTAATGTTTGTATGCCTTCTTTCCCAGGTATGTTTTGTTTCTTCCTCTGGAGGAGACACATCCATGCACCTCAGAAAGAGCTGGTTGGGTTGAGGGACTCTGCAGGCACCTGTGGGAAGAGCCAGGAGAGGAGGGAACATGTACAGACTGGCATAGACTTGGAGGTTGGAGGATTGCTACCTACATTTCCAGTGAACTGGGGTGTGCAAAGTGAAAGAAGGAGGGAGAAAGGAAGAGTGAGCAAATCCTAAAAGACAGCCAGACAGGCAGACGTGAAGAGTACAAGGTCTGTGCGTGCCTACCCAGGGAGCAAGAGGAAACTTAAGAGGAAGCACCAAGCTCTAAATGAGAGAGAGATATGGATGTAAGACATATCCTGAAAAAGCAGGTACACCTAGAGAAGAGGCAAGAGGTGTATATTACCTCCTCAAAACCAACAGTACTTTACTAATGTTATGATTTGCAGTAGATGTGTGCTTTGCACCTGGATGGCTTTTTTTTTTTCTTCTTTGGCATCAGTATGCCTGCCTGCTGGCAACAGCATCACCCTAGCTGCCAGTCATCAGAGCTGTCAGTCAGATCCCTTTGTTCAGCAGGAAGGTTAGGCTGTTTGAGGGATTCAGGTGCTCTTTGCTTTCATACAACATCCAGGTGGAAAATGAGCAGTGTAACTCTTAATTGTATGCAAAAGCACTATTTAACTCAAATATGTTGCCAAACTTGAAAAAGCCAAGATATTGTTATTCCTACGTAGCCCAAATCCGGGTGTGCATGTGTACCGACATATAGCGTTATACCCACACACATATAAACTGAAGAGTAATACATTACAATGGATTTTTAACAAGGACTTTTGGAACAGGTGGTATTATATCTGTACTACTGTGGCTAGGTTAATATTGTAGGATCCAATTTTTTAAATTGCTTTTGGCATTTTTCTTGATCTTTCCAACATTACATAATACTACAAGCATATGCTAATGTTNTGCTAATGTTTATATTACCCTGATTTTTTTTGCTTGGAGAGCTAACAAATGCCATCCGCTTTGCAAGCAGAGCTTGCAAATACTTTGATTGTTCTGGACTCACAGTCTTGGCAGCTTTCTCCTCTAAAATCTCAGAGTCTTTTCAGGATCCCAGCCTGGGAGTTCTGGCAGAACTGGCATTAACTGAGAAATTGTGTGCAGCTACTATATGGGTTTTTTAATGTGAAGCTGTTTGGCTTATAGCACTTAAATCTTCTTTGACTTTATACATAAACCAGAACATTGTAGTTGGGTGTGTCTAAGTAATATAACCTTAAAATATTCTTAAAATATTGCATATGGAAATA